>NEWO01000517.1:394133-412868 GCA_003013225.1 Phalaenopsis aphrodite | reverse complement strand
CATGAATAACTTAAAAAGAAAGGGTGAAAGAAAACATTAAATACATAAAGAAAATACATACCTGTTGAATGTTCTGATTTTTTAAATAAAATTATTAAATATTGCAGGTGCCAATATGAAAAACTACAAGGCTTAAAACATTAAATTGCACATAATACATATAAAATCTGCAGAGAGAGAGTTAATTACAATACATATAACAAACTGTTGAAACTAACAACAGAACTAAACTAAACTCTAGAAATGAAAATAGTTTTACAAATTACAGTTTTGCATTATAATATAACAACAAAGTCTCAAAATCTAATAAACAGTCTCAACAATCTCGCAAAACACATAACATAGTCACTAAGTACAATCACATACAAACTAAAAAAAGGATCACCAGTCATCATCTACTTCTTCATCAACAACCAACTTTTGCTGCTGATATGGAGTATAAACAGGGTGAATAGGGAACTAAACTGAGTGATCACTCCTCAAGCATCTCATTAAAGCATCATCATAAGCAGCATCATATTCGAACTTCTGTCAAATCAAATCATCTGTATGAGCATTTCTAGCATCCATGTTCTTTATTCTATGATCCATCCTCAAAATATCCCCTTCCTGAATCATCATCAGGTCCAATAATTCACTATTACATGGGTCACTAGAAATAGGCTCACTAAAAGTAGGGGTCCTATAAGTAGAAGGAATATCCCTGCCCTTACTTCCAGATCTCCAATCAACATGAGATTCATAAGTCTTAATCTTTGCAGGCCCAATAGGTCTTTGATGCTCAAGCCTCTCCTCATTTGGTTTGAAATCAACTCATGCCTACTCACTAAGTGTGTAAATAAGAGCAGGGTGTGCCAATCCACCAATGGTCTCTCTCAGAGCAATAGATCGAGTGTTTATAAAAAAAATAGAGCCTACATTTATGTCCATCACTTGCTGATTACAGAAGTTCAGGATGACTTTATCCTTGGTCACCTCACTATAATGGTTTGTTGGAATCATTCTTCTAGAAATAAAATAATTCTAGGCCTTAGATACTACATTTAACATAGAAAGGGAAAGTTGACTTTAGCTCAATTCTTTACTTTTCAAGCCCCTTTCTCATTAGTCAGAAAAGAAATTACCTCATCTAAGGTCTCATTTGTAGTAGAAAATTAATGATACTGACATCTATAAATATCCTCTAACTGATAAAACTCATTTATTTTTCTTGGATTAAACTCCACCCTGAAAATCATTAAAAGCCTCCGGAAAGTTGGCATAAAATTCCATAACTATCCCAACTATCACATAGGAAGTAAAATAGCAGAAGTTTTCCCACTGCTGAACGATAATTAATTGTTGAACTTCTCCTCCCATTTGAAACCACAATCCATAATCATTTTTTTATTTTCATGAAAACTATGAAATCGAGCACTAGCTTTATAGCTAACAAATTTTTGCTCATCATAATCTATTTTTCTATTGCTCGCTCTATGTGCCATACGAAATCTAAGAAATATTTGACAAAAATCCAAATAGATTCCAAAAATCAAAATGTAAAGCACTTTAAACTTAAATCCACTAAGTAAGAGTTCATCACAAAAGCATCTTCTCAAAATCTCTAAAAAAAATTCAAAACTTTCGGATTTAGGCATGTGAGAAAAATCCTTGGTGAAAATAAAAAATTTTTAGTTTAAACTGTAGCTCTTACCTAGAGAAGATAAAATCTGAGGTTTGATTGCCTCTAAAATGTCTTAAATCTACCCAAAATCAAGCCCTAGGCGTGAAAACGAAGGTTTAAGGTAACTCAAGAGGTAAAAATGGAGGTTTGCTGTGAAAATCTTAAATTTAAGGAGTTAAGGGCTGCTCTCAGGTCGAAGGCGCCGTCGGCGCCCATTCCGGTGTCGTCGGCACTTAATGCCCGAAATTCAATTTTTTATTTTTTCAAATTTTCAATTTCCCTACACTTTATTCCAAAGTTTTTTTAGTATTTTTAAACACATTTTTTATCTAACAATAATTCACAAATAAACATTTAATGAACAATCATTTTCACAAAGAACAATAAACTAACTTTTATATATGAAAATACACTTCTTACAAACAGATTTTTTAAATTAAACATTCACACCTATTAAGCAATCTAAGTATAAATTAGCGTCAAAATCAAGCCACAATATTAAACGCTGACACAAAACTATACACATAATAAAAGTTAAGAATTCTAAAATAAAAAAAAACCAAACCAAATCCAATCCACACAATTACAATAAATACATAAATATTCTTAAACAAATAAAGAAACTAAAGTCTTCAATTATTTTGCCTCTTCTTTAGTGCTTTCTCCTCCCTTAATATCTCCCATAGATTGGTAATGAACATATAGGTTGTAGAAGGATTGGTATGGGAATTGATCTGTCAAATTTACTTTGATCCACCAATTTTCTTTAAACATCCAAACTAATTCTGCTTCCAAAGTTCCAGTATGATCAAAATATTCTTTCATTGTCCAATCTAGGTGATCAAAAAGGTACTTAAGATCTACCTCTACATTCATAATACTTTGAAGTACCTTTTCAATTTTCTACAATTTCTTCTCCAAAGCAAGCGAACTTCCAACAATTGGTGGTAATAATGGAGTTGAAGCATGTGAAGAATGATCAATAATAGCATTTAATTCTTCATTTCCATTTCCAACATAATTTACATTAGTAAGGATCATGGGCTCCCAAGGTAGTAAAACTTTTTCCCAACTTTCATATGGCACTTGTGATTGACTGCAAATCAGAAAAATTTTTAGAAGGAAGCCCAAGTCCATAAATTGGCCCATTCAATATGATACCCATAACAAATTTAAATATGATTGTTCCTATATCAATGGATTTTTCTATTTGAATGCAGTAATTTAAAATTGCACTTTCGTTTGTGACTCTACTAATCTTCATAGTAGGGAGTCATTTTGCAGAAATAAAGAAATTTCACTACTTCGAAATTGGATTAAGTGATGAAACAAGGAAACTAATATATCCCTCATCTCATACATCCCACATATCACTTTCATCTGTTAGAAAATTATAAACATATTGCATTAAATCTCGTGTAGGGACAAAATTTGTATAATGATAGATTGGAACATTTTCTATCATTAATCCTCGCAGTAGTAAATGATACAGCCTTTCCTCGTACGAAGACAACTGCTAGGGTAATTCCATGTAAATTTTCATAAAACAACTTTACTACAAGTACACAATTGCAACGATAAAGTAATGCAAAACTTCCCATCAGCTTTACTGAATGACCTTATTAACCGGAGCACTTAGATTGATCAATCCACGATTAAATCTCTTCTTTGTAATAACTTTGTCGTATAATCTCTGAGCGTCGAAACTAACAAACTTTCTTCTATTGAAAACTCCATACCTTGAAGTAATTCTGAAATTGGAAGCCATTGAATCTGAAAAAAGAAAGTTTTTAGTCATCCATGGCAGTTTTTAGGACTTTAAAAACACCTCCCAGGGGTTATTATGGAGCGAAATCCCGCCAAAGTCCTCCAAAAGTCTTATGAACTGTCAAACTGCTCTCGGCGCCGTCGGTGCTCTCGATTGGCGTTGCCAATGCTGAAGTCTGTTTTCTTGGGCACCATCGGCGGCCATTCTAGCGCCATCGGTGCCAGTGGCCAAAATTTGCAACTTTCATTTTTGTTTAATTTAATTTCACCTTTTCCTCCAATACCAATATTTAAATTGATTTATAATTAATTCAATTGTGTAGGATTATTATCACTTTTTAAATAAAGTAGTAATACATAAACATATATGTATGGGTTGCCTCATAAGGCATTTGGTTTAACGTTGCTAGCTCGACATACCTTTTGTTTAATTTGGTGGACTTAACATTAAAAATTCTTTAAATTGAGGTATGTGCCCTTCATAATAGTGTTTCAAACAACGCCCATTAACTTTAAATATCTTTCAAGTGTTAGGATTCTTAATAACAGCAGTTCCATAATGATAGACTTTAATCACTTTAAATGGTCCTAACCATCTAAATTTCAGTTTTCCTGGAAACAATCTCAATCTTATATTATAAAATAGAACTTTTTGTCCAGGTTCAAATTTCTTCTTAATATTCTTCTGATCATGCAATATTTTCATTTTCCCTTTATAAATTTTTGCATTATCATATGCTTCATTTCTTATTTCCTCAAGTTCATTGAGTTGTAGTAATTATTTCTCACCAGCATCTTTTAGACGAAAATTAAATTCCGTAATAGCCCAAAATGCTTTATGCTCCAATTTTACTGGTAAGTGCCATGTTTTTCCAAAAATCAATTTGTGTGGGGACATTACTATAGGAGTCTTATAAATAGTTTTGTATGCTCATAATGTAGTATATAGTCTAGCAAACTAATCCAACTTATAAGGATTTACAATTTTTTCGAAAATGCGATTAATTTCACGATTTGATATCTCTGCTAGACCACTAGTCAGAGAATGATAAGCAGTAGAGAATCTATGCATAATATCATATTTCTTAATCAATTTTTCGATTCTCTTGTTCCTGAAATGAGATCCTCCATTAGTAATAATTACTCTCGACATTCCATATATTGTAAAAATATTTTAATTAAAATTTGAGAAATACTTTGAGCATCACATCTGCATACAACAATGACTTTAACCGATTTGGATATATAATCTATAACAAGTAATATATATAAGTTTCCAAATGAAGGCATAAATGGTCCCATAAAATCTAATCCCCACACATCAAAAATTTCAACATCCAATGTGTAATTTAGAGGAATTATAGAAATATTTCTTACTCGTTGACATCTATCGCATGTTTTAACATATTCATTAACATCTCTAAATATAGTAGGCCAATAAAATCCAGCTTGCAAAATTTTATATGCAGTTCTATTTGTTCCAAAAAGTCCTCCAAATTCAAAATCATAGCATCTTTCAATTATCTGTTGAGTTTCTTCATAAGGCACACATCTTCTAATAATTAGATCTTTATATTTTTTATATAAATATCGGTCATCCCAAAAATAGTTTTTTGAATCATATATAAATTTCTTTAATTGTGAGTTTCTTATATGAGGTGGTGAAATATCACTTACAATATAATTAACTATATCAGCACACAAAGGTACATCAATTTCATCAATACTATCTATCTGTTCTTCAAGGAAATTTTCTAAAATTTTATTTACAAAATTAGTTAATATTTCTATTTCTATTCTAGACAAATGGTCAGTTATTTGATTATCCTTTCCTTTTCTATCAACTACAGTAAAATTAAACTCTTGCAATAGAAGTATCCATGTAATTAATCTTGTTTTAACATCCTTCTTTTGCATTAAGTATTTAATATCAGACTGATTTGTATACAATATACATTTAATTTATATATTAAATAGGGTCTAAATTTATCAAAGGCATAAATAATAAATAATAACTCTCTTTCAGTAGTAGTATAATTAATTTGAGCATCAATTAGAGCTTACTAGCATAATATAGAACTTTAAAAACTTCGTCATACCATTTTCCTAATACAACCCCAATAGCATAATCACTAGCATCGCATATTATTTCAAATGGTTTTTCCCAGTCAGGTGGTACTATTATCGATGTAGTGACTAATTTTTTCTTTAATAATTCAAACGTTTTTATGCATTCCTCATCAAAATCAAATTTCATATCTTTTTCTAAAAGTTGGCATAGCGGCTTAGTTATTTTTGAAATTTTTTTTTATGTAGCGCCTGTAAAAACCAGCATGTCCTTGAAAACTTCTCACCCCTTTAACACTAGTAGGAAGTGGTAATTTTTCTATAACTTGGATTTTTGTAGGATCTATCTCCATGTCATTTTCAAAAATTTTATTCCCAAGTACAGTACTTCCTGCAACCATAAATTGACTTTTTTCCTAATTTAACACTAGGTTTATTTTTTCACATACTTTCAGAAATTTTTCTAAATTCTTAAGACATATCTCAAATGAAGTTCCAAATACAAAAGGATAATCCATAAACACTTCCATTCCATGTTCTATAAAATTGCTAAGAATTGACATCATGCATCTTTGAAATGTTGTAGGTGCATTATATAGTCTAAAGGGCATTCTACGAAAAGCAAATGTTCCATATGTGCTTGTAAATGCTGTTTTCTATTGAAGCTCTAGAGCAATTAGAATTTGGTGATAACCGGTATATCCATCTAAAAAGCAATAATATTTATTCCCAGCCAATCTATCCAACATTTTGTCTAGAAAGGGTAAAGTAAAGTGATCTTTTTTGGTTGCCTTATTTAATTTTCCATAATAAATGCAAATTCTCCAACCAGTTACTTGTCTTATTGGTATTAAATCATTTTTCTCATTTTCTTCAAGAGTCACTCCTCCTTTCTTTGGAATACAGTGAATTGGGCTTACCCAAGCACTATCTAAAATATGATATATGATTCCAGCATCTAACCATTTTAAAATCTTTTTTTTAACAACTTCTTTCATTATTGGGTTTAATCTTCTATGAGGACCAGCTTTAGGTTCATATTGTTCATCTAACAAAAATCTGTGCATACAAATTGAAGTACTAATTCCTTTAATATCTGTTAAAGTCCATCCAAAAGTGTTTTTATACATTTTCAACATTTCTATCAAATTCTGTTCTTGAATTTTAGTTAGCTCAGAAGATATAATAACATGCAATGTAGATGACTCTCCTAAAAATACATACTTTAAATGGGCAGGTAATATCTTTAATTCAAGTTCAAGTGGTTTAATACTTGAAGGAATAAGATTTTTACTATCGTTTTCCAACAAGTCTAACATTTCAAATTTATCTTGAATAAAATTAAAATCTTCTTCTTTAATTTCATCTTCATTCTCAAAAACTTCTCCTTGCTTTAATTTATTTTCAAACACATTCTTAAACAGTTTATTACCCAGATAATCAATTACTTCATTCCTGAAACATTCATTATTTTTATCTATTGCAGGATATTTCATAGCTTTTGCTATATTAAATTTCACTTCTTGATCATTAACTCTCATTTTCAATTCTCCTTTTTGCACATCTATTACAGCTCTTCCTGTTGCAAGAAAAGGTCTCCCTAAGATAATAGAAATCTCTTTATCATCCTCCGTATTCAATACTATAAAGTTTACATGGAAAATAAATTTAACCACTTTTTCTAGTACATCCTCTATAACTTGTTTGGGATAAATTATTGATCCATCAACTAACTGATGAGTTATAGTAGTAGGGGAAATTTCTCTTAAATCTAAACGTTTAAAGATCGACGAAGGCATAGGATTGATACTCGCTCCAAAATCATATAAAGTTTTTCCATAAAACTTTTCACCAATTGCAGAAGGTATAGAAAAGCTACTGGGATCTTTTAATTTTTCAGGAAGCTTTTTCTAAGTAATTGCACTACACTCATCACAAAGTACAACAGTCTCATGATCTGTAAACATCCTTTTTTTATTTAGTACATCCTTCATAAATTTCACATAACTTAGCATTTGTTCAAGAGCTTCAACTAAAGGAATATTTATTATTAACTTCTTAAGGACTTCCAAAAATTTTGTAAATTGTTTATCTTTATTCTTATGTTTCAGTCTTTGAGGAAAAGGAGGTAACAGTTTTTCTAAAGGAAATTGTGTTTGTTCATTTTCATGTTGATCATTTTCCATTTCTTCCTTCTCTTCTTCAACTTCAGTTTCTCTTTGGATCATTATTTCAACTTCTTTCCACTTCGTAATTGAATAACTTTAATTTGCTCTTTATTTTGATCTTTTAGATTAACTTTGACAGTACTCGAAAAAATTTTAGAAGGTTTGTTACTAAGTGTAGTAGCAATATGTCCTAACTAATTTTTAATATTGCTAATAGCAGCCCCTTGATTCTGTATTTGATTTGCCATATTCAACATAACTTCTTCCATCATCAACTTCTTTTCCTTAACTTGTGGGTTAGGGTTGGAGTTAAATCCCGGATAATAAGGTCGATAATTAGCAGCAACATTAGGATTTTGAATAGTCAAGTGAAGTTCATCTGTTGTCGGATTTGTGTAATCTTTTAAAGCTCTTTATCGATTCTCATTTATTGGATTATCTAAGTTATTTGCCATTTCTTTCAAATTTTCATTGTCTCTTTGTTGTTTTTGAATTTTTTTAATAGTATGTTCTAATTCTGAATCGTACGATACTAAACCTTCAGATCCAATATTTTGCATAAACAAATAAAGTAAGCAAAGTAAAATTCTAAAAAATAAACACTATTAAATAAAATATATTTTTTTTTGGATTTTTTATTTTTAATATTTTTTTGTATTTTTATGGTATATATTATCTTTAAATTTCCTAATTTATCAAAGGTTTTTAATTTAACTGTTACCTTCCCCGACAATAGCGCCAAAAACTTGATCTGATTTTTTATATGTAAGGATTTATGAAGTTGACACTACTACGACGCCAAAAGCTTGATCAGTGTACTAAAAGTAAGTTGTGTAAAAAGTATATAAGTATCGAAAGTTATTAATGTGATTCTACGCAAGATGTGTATCATTATCAAGTAATAATGGACTTTCAATTTACGCCCCAATTATCAATCCCACAGGGAAGGTTTAAATTTGCAATGATAAATTTACTAGGAAATTTACAGAAAGTCAAACGAAATTACTTTCACTAATTTCAAATGTTGAGAGAAAAACTAAATTACTTAACTATTAGCAAAATAGAAATGCAATATTTAAATAGTAACTACTAATCTACTAACTATGTTTATGTAATGAAGATTTCTTATGTGAAAAAGCATCCTTCCCACTACAATGAGGTTTTGGTGAAATGAGATTAGATAAATGTTTATAATATTTGTTGTGCCAAATACGAGAAGTTTTAATTCTCTGCCCTAATACAGTGCATAAAAAATAATTTGCTAATCCTAGGTTTAGTCCTTAAATCCGTGGCTAGGCTAGGAGGATACCGGCTCCCACTCCAAGCTCCCACTTCCCTTCACCTGAAGGCTAACTATCATTTTAGTTTTTAAACACTAAGACTAAATTGGGGATTTTAGTTTGTCACCCTAAAAATTCTCTAATTCTACATCCAACAAAGAATATTTCCCTACTTATTTACACTTAATTCCATGAACAAATTTCTCCTCCATGAAATCAAATGTGATCCTCACTCTGTTGTAGAACTCATACACCATTTCCTGGATCATATGTTTCTGAACATATTTTAATAATTCAATTAGTCAGATCAAAAAGTAAATTAAGTTCAGATTTAAAAAATTATCACAATTTATTTTATATTTTAATATTGGCACATCCATGATATCCCTTCATTTCACCAAATCTCAGAGTAGGGAGAAAGGTAGAGGAAACTACTCTGACTTCATGAGAAAGACACAACAAAATAAAAATTTCATATATAAAAGAAAGTTCATACAACACTAATAAATAAACAACACTTATATGAAACTCTTTCTTATCTGAAACTCTTTCTCAAAGTAAATCCCTTGTAGCCTTTCCTTAGAAATGCAGTAAGAAGATATCTCTCACTTTTCCCCTTCTCCAACACTCTTATAGAAAGTTTCACACTAAATATCACCACACAAATACTAAATTATAAAATAAAACTCACTAATTGTCTCTAATGTGGTGGTGGAATGAAAATGGATTATGAAGAACGGCGAAAAAGGAGCGTGGTGGAACGTTGTGGAGCGAAAAGGAACTTGAAGGAGCAAAGGAGTCAAGGAGCGAAAGAGTGAAGGAGTCTATTTCCTGATGAATTTTGGCTCCAAATAGAGCCTAGGGTCGGTTCTCCAAGAGGTGCCGCCAAAATCTCTTCAAAAATCATCCAAATACGTGAAATCATCTAGAAACAGGGGTTGAACCAACATTTGCACCGTCGGTGCGAATGTCCCACAATTTAATTTGCTTCTCTCTGTTTAAAGGCACCATCGGCACTGAGTAAAATTATCAACAACCTACAAGAAAACATCAAAATACCTTCCATTAAAGTACAATATCACCAAAAATAAGTATATAATATGGTTCTAAAAATTCATTTATTTTTGGTGTATCATCAACCCACAAAATTTAATCTTTTATGGATGGGTCATCTATATACAACCAGATCAAGATAACGCCAGAGGATGAGAAGCTCAGAGCATTCAGAACACTAAACAGAGTGTATTGCTACATAGTAATGTCATTTGGATTAAATAATGTGGTGCAAATTATCAGTGAACAATGAGAAGCATCTTCGATGCTTTCATCTATAAACAATCAAATGTTATGTGGATGATGTGGTCATGAGAAGCAAATTGAAAGACGATCACTTGTAAAATTTGAGACATATTTTTTTAGCGATTACGATAGTTCAACCTTAAGATGAATTCCTTAAAGTGCTCCTTCGGTGTCACCTCCATAAAATTCTTAGGGTTTGTTGTCTGTCGCGGAGGAATTGAAATTGACACAAAGAAGATTAAATCCATCTTAGAAATGCTACACCCTAAGAACCCGAGCAATTGTGATCTTTTTAAAAAAAATTATCATATCTTAGTCACTTTATCTCTATTTTTATTATGTAGGTGTCACCCTTTTTATGCATTGGCCAAGAAGGATACCAAGTTTACTTAGTATGACTAGTGTCAATATGGCTTCGAGAACATCAAGTAGTTTTTAATGAGGCTTCCAATCATAGCAACCCTTGTCTCAAGTAGATCATTAATACTTTATAATGCAGCTTTAAATAATTCCCTCGGAGCCTTGCTAGCTCAGGTTAATGATGAGGGTAAGGAAAACTCTCTTCACTACTTGAGCTCTCGTCTAATTCCGACGAAAGAAAAGTATCCTCCTATTGTAAAGCATTGTTTGACATTGATCATTGCCACCCAGAAGCTCAGACACTACATGCTTTCTCATACCCTTTTTCAAAGTTTAATCCTCTAAAAATTGATAGTTTAGCTTGGTGGTCAATGATATTATTGCAGATTGACATAACTTTTGTTCCTCTTCAGGCCGTGAAGGGACTGGTTTTTAAAGATTTCCTTGCATCGCACCATTTGCCGGCAAAATATCCTCTCAATGATGAATTGCCAGACAAGTAGCTATTGTATCTAAAAAACCCAAGTGCTCAACATAGGGAGATGTACTTTGACAGAGCTTCATCAACACAAAAGAACAAAAATTTGCAAATGGTAGTGCATGGAATAGCATGGATTGGATTAATCTTTATGATGCCAGAACGGGGAACGTTGAGGTACTCCTGCCATCTAATAGAGTCAAGTACAAATAACAAAGCAGAATATAAATCCCTTATAATCGCACGGGAGTTATCCATTTTAATGGGGATAACCAACATCATTATCTTTGGTGACTCACAATTGATTATATAGCTGGTCGTTGGGTAGTACAAAATTTTGAAACCCAAACTTGATCTATATGTTCAATATATGATAAACAATTGGAGCAAATTTCTAATGTGACACTATACCAAATTCCCAAAAGAGTGAATTCTTTTATAGATGCTTTGGACTGACTCGCAAAGGAATTTGTGTGTCCATAGGATGATTCTATTGAGGTAACGGTCTGGGCATCATGTCCTATCCCAGATTGATGTAGATACATTGCGCAGATTAAGAAATGATAGGGCAGTGATAGGAGTGGCGGAAACTACAAAAGATTGACATCAGTCGTGATAGAATATTTGCAAACAAAAAAGCTACGGGATGACAAGTCGGTTGCACATCAAATCAAGAAAAGTGCTCTGTCATATGCCGTGGTAATTGGTGTCTTGAACCAGAGTTCGTTTGATCAGATGTGTTTGAGATGTCTGAAAGGGTCCAAAGTGCAGAATGTTGTGAAAGAGGTGCACATAAAACTTTGTCGCACTCATAATTTGGGTTTAAAGATGAAAATGAAGATTAAGAGGGTTTGATAGTACTGGCCCGCAACGATGACCAACTACATGAAAAATGCCAAGAGTTCTTACCAATGTCAGGTGAACAGGGTGGTTCTACAATAACCTCCAAATTTACTACATCTGACCATCGCATCGTGGCCATTCGAGTGTTAGGCCATTGATATCATGGGATTGATAGAGCCCCCATTTTATAAGGGACATTTATTAATCCTCGCAGCTATCGATTACTTTTCGAAGTGGGTATATGATGCACAAAAAATATATGTATATTTAGAACTATATTTTATACTCATTTTAGGTGATATTGGGCTTTAAAGGAAGGTATTTTTCATGTTTTATTGTAGGTTATTGATTTTTAGGACTTGAAGCCAAAAGGAAGCAAAAAGGATGGAATTTGGAGTCAAAATGGTATTTTTGAAGAAATACTCAGTGTCAAAGGTGTCGTCAGGATGGACGCCAATGGCACATACCTACATAACAAAGGCTAGAATTATTTCAGCGGTAGCGGCACCAGGAGCAATGCTGACCAAACTAGGAGCAGGGTCAACGGTGTCATTTGATAGAAAGTACTGAATTAATTCGCAGGTCACTATCGCCGACGACGCCAATGTCGGTGCAAGACAAATTTTTAGAAGATTCAATGAATTTGGATTTTTTTGAACAGCTTTTGAATGCACCTATTGAAAAACCAACATTAGGCTCTATTTAGAGCAAAAATTGATTAGAAAAATCTTTCTTCAACCTCCCCTCAGCCACTTAGTTTCCATTAGTCATTTTTTTCTTTAGAATTTTGAGTTCTATGGTGAGTTTATGTGTGAATTCTTTTCTAAGAGTTGTTAGAGAGAGAGATAGAAGTGAGAGATTTCTTCTTCCTTACATCTTCTAAGAGAAAATCAAGAGTATTGTAAAGAGAGAAAGAGTTCAAGAGAGGCTATAAGGGATTTGCTTTGAGAAAGAGTTTCAGATAAGAGTTGTTTGTTGGTTATTATCGTATGATCATTCTTTTATATATTAGGTTTGTGTTTTCTTGTATCTTTCTCATGAAGTATGAGTAGTTTCATTTATCTTTCTCCCTACTTTGAAATATGGTGAAATGAAGAGATAATTTGGATGTGCCAATTTTAAAATATAAAATAAATTGTGATGATTTTTCAACTTTGTTCTTAATTTACTTTTTGATCTGGCCAATTGAAATGTTAAAAGATGTTGTGGAGCATATGATCCGAGAAATGGAGTATGAGTTCTACAATAGAGTGAGAATCACATTTAATTCCATGGAGAAGTTTTTCGTTCTTGGAATTAAGTGCAAATCAATAGGAAAATATACATTGTTAAGCTTAGAATTAGAGATTTTAGGGTGACAAACTAAAATCCCCAATTTTGTCTGAGTGTTTAAAAACTAAAGCAAGCGTTAGCCTTCAGGGGAAGGGAAGTGGGAGCTCTGAAGTGAAAGAAAGTATCCTCTCAGCCTAACCACAAATTTAGAGACTAAACCTGAGATTAACCAATGATTCTCTATAATAGTGAATCAGGGTAGAGAATTAAAATTGCTCATATTTGGCACAATACATATTGAAACGATTTATCTCATCTCATTTTACCAAAAACTATTTGTAGTGAGACAGATGCTTTTTCATATTATATAACTTCATCAGATAAAAATAGTTTAGTAGTTACTATGTAAACTTTGTATTTCAATTTTGCTAGTAGTTAATAATTTAGTTATGATAGTACATAAAATATTCAAAATTAGTTACAGTAATTTTGTTTTGTTACTGTCAATTTCCTAGTTAATTTATCATTTCAAATTTAAACCTTCCTCATGGGATTAATATTTGGGGTTAAACAGAAAGTCTTGTATTACTTGATAATGATACGTATACTTCCTTAGAATCCCTACAATAATTACTTAACTTTCTTATTCATAAAATAACAGATCAAGTTTTTGGCACCGTTGAGAAGAGGAGTCAACTTTATATATTTTGCACAACTATATCATCAGGATCAACAGATGCATCACCGCTTAGAGAAGTGATGACACATCATGTTCTGAAGTTTTTCAAGGATCAGGTCATCTAATATTTTTGGGGTACCATGCAGAATCATTTTAGATAATAGGTTCGCATTCAAGCATACAAAGATCAACAACTTTGTCAGAAGACATGAGATAGATTGGCGCTACTCGACAATCTACCACCCAAGGCAAACAGGTTGGCTGAGGCTTTAACAAAACTCTCATCCAAATATTAAGGAAAACTTTCAATGAGACCAAAATAATTAGCACAAGTAATTATTAAAAGCCTTATGAGCCTACAAAATGATGTTCAGAACTCCTACATAATCTACACCTTCCGCTTTTGTGTACTGGTCTGTGGTCGTACTTCCTTCTCTTAAAGTTGTCGTAACCAATAAGATCACTACCGAAGAAAATTTCAAGTTAGAATTGGAAGAATTGGAAAGCTTGGGACAAAATTTACTATCAATAGTAAATCCATCAAGCCCTACACTTTTGGAGCTATCAATAGATTGAAGAGCTTGCCAAACTTCAGTATCAGTAGAGGGTTGAGCAAGCATAAGATAAGAGGTTTTGGAGATATTTTCAGTGAAGTAGGTATTGCCTGTTGGCAATCTTTCAGTAGAAGGTTGTGTTAAAATTTGCTTCAAATGAGAGATTGCATCCTGAGCAATATCTGTATTTTCAGTGAGCCAGACCCCTTCAGAATTTTTGATGTTATGAACTGTATTACATTTCCTTTTATACGTTATACATGCATGGTAGAATTTTGTTTTCCTATCTCCCTCCTTAAAATGACTGATAGAAGCTTTTTGTTTAAGGAGCTTCTCTTGTCTTTCAATTGTAGTGAGTAGTCTCTCCTGTGTAGCTAAAAGCGAACTCTCCTTCCCAACACCAGCCAACAAAGCTTTCTCCAAATCTAGCACTTCCTTTTTAGCAGAATCCACAGTAATGAAAACATCACCAAAGGAGAACCATCCCCAAGCTCTCAAGGCTTTGCTAATCTTTAAGTGAAGAAAACTGAGTTTGGACCAGAGATCCAATAGGCAAACACAGTCTGAAAGAAAGTAGGGTGAGCAGATCACATATTGAGGTATCTAAAAGGGGAATAAGAGCTGGGAGGGCAGAAATTAAAATCAAAAGGGGCTTGTGGTCATAACCAGCAAGGCTTAGGTGAGTAACAAAAGTATGGAGGAAATGCTGACACCAAAAGTCATTCACCAACATCCTGTCAAGTCTCTCCCAGATAACCACTTTTTACCAAGTGAACTCAGAACCAATGAAGCCAATATCAAACAGATCAGGCTGATGGATATTATCACTGAAGAGAGTTATTTTAGCTAAATTAGAGGCTCTTCCACCAGTCTTTTCTGACGAGGTGTCAATGCAATTGAAATCACCTCCCACCGTCCAGTAAGAAGACATAGTAACAGTGATATTATAAAAACATAACCAAAGCTCCCTTCTATCATTTTTGGTACAATGTGCATAGATATAAGTAGCAAACCCAAAATGTCAATTAGTAAAAAAAGAAAGTACAACAAATTAAGGATGATTAATTTGAATGTCACAAATGATCTCCTCTCTACAAAAAGATCTAAATTTTAATGTTAATATTAGCAAAATGGGAAAACCCAAAAAAAAATTTGAGATGATATGTTGAGGATGTTTATAAACCATTGGATCAAGAATGAGAATACACCAAATTTTATGTTTTTTGTTGAGATGTAAAATTATTTTCATGGAAGAGGGGTGAGCAATGCCCCTAATATTCCAGCAAAGAAAATTAATCCTGTTAAGAAGGCAGGTAGAGGGAGGGCGGAGATATGGATCTATTTCTCCCTTTGGAAGCTTAAGCCCCATCAAATTCTCCTCTTACAGAGCCTCTACCATAGCTCTAGACCAACACCCAAGTCTGACCGCGATTGATATCATACCTAGGCCTTCCACCAAAACCAAAACTAAAACTAAAATCAACCGAGATAAAATTCACCCCACAACATTCAAAATATAAAACAACTCAAAATTTAATCACAAACATCACACAAAACTACAACTTCAACTAAATTAAAACATTTCTATCAGATGATCGGGAATCCCTCGGAGGAGGTAACCTACGGTTGCTAACGAGGCTTCCCACGGTCTAAATGAAATTATGAAACTCATTAAGTTGGGTTTAGTAAATTCATTTGGACTAAGTGAATCTAAAAGAAAATAGAGGTATCAGAAGGAGGGAACCATAGGATCCTAACCGGTTTCGCTCTAATCAAATTTAATATGCCCCCATAAAATTTAAAGAACTTCAACCATAAGGCCACTAGATTTGTTTACATAACTTGACAGACTAGAAAACCCAAACTTGTAGCGGCAAGGAGCTTGGAGCTAGCATGCAGCAGAACCAGTCTTCTCCAGCTAAACCAAGCTTCCTTCCTTAAATATAAACAAAAAAACCATGGGACCTCAAGGTTGCTTGCTTATGCAACGTAAATCCTCATCTTATCTTTGGGCCTTTGTATAGCCCTGCGATACAATATAAGACCTAACTCGTCATAGGATTTTGAGGTTGTCGTTTGTCACGACCTAAACCCTCACATCTTCCAGATTAATTGTGTGATAGTTTCAAACGAATGTAAGCCCTAACTAATAAATTTGGCAAGATGAAACACTAAAATAGTTCTCTTCAAAATTAAAACCAAACATTAGGATAGCATGGGAAGTCACCGAGGTTCTCTTCTGGATCCATGACATCCTCTAGTTCTTCGTCATTTGGACTCTACGAAAAAATGTTCCAAATTTGAACCAATCCCCTTTCACACCTCTACGTTCGATCTCATTGGAAAGTCATACCCTTTGAAATTCTCTGAAGAGAATATTTCTTATTTTTTATCGAGAGTCTTCTTAGGTGACTTTAGACATTTAAGATGTAATTAACTATAGGGGTTTTCCCTTATAGGAAGCTTTTCTTGAACCCAGCTTAATAAAAACCGTATTTTATTCTTTTTATTGAATAGGGGAAATTATTGGCAAATACAAAGGTTTTGCATACCAAACGGACTTCATAAGTTCCTTAGTTTATTTGATTGAGCCTCATTGAAGTCATGTGTTCTAAGTCTTATGTTTATCCTTTGGGTTAGATAAAGGATTTGAGTCACAACGCTCTTTCATTTAAACTATGAAAAATATGGGGTCAATTTGATCTCATATTTTTCTAAAACTAAATATATATGTAAATTAAAATGTTCTTCTGAAGCGGGCACATGAATTTTGATTCCAGTCAACGGCAGCTTCTTACGGGCAACTCATCGAACCTAAATTAGCACCGACAGCTTCTGGCTACTCTATTGGGGAATAGCTTTTCTCTCCATACAAATCAAGAAATATTATCTTCACACATCGGTAATGTGTCAATGTCTCTCTTGGACCAAATTACCCTTCTTCTGTTGGCATACTTTACCCATTTATGTATTGGAAAAGTACAGCTAACTCCTTGAACTCTAGGACTAGCTGTTCAAACATCTTTGAATAGAGGCGTTCAGAAGGCCATTAAGGACTCTTTAAATTTTCATGCGGGTCGGATCATTAATAGGTGTGTTTGTGGAATAGTTCCACCTAAGCATTGTCTGCCACTAAATGGGTCCCGCACTAGGTCCTAAAATACTTCTCATCTCCCTTCCAAATTTGATTTGCTACTTTACAAATTGTGTTGTGTTGTGCGCACTTTGAAATGTTCATACATTAATTAAATTTTACACCTCTTGATTTTCTTGAAAAATTTTTTAAAAATTCTGATAAATTAAGACGTGCCCGGTCTACGGATCAACCACTACTTTTAGTGCATGCACTAAAAAAATACGAGGTTTTTTGCCATATAGCTAACCCCAAAACTTTTTGTTTTCAAGTATGTTGCAATGGTCTATCTAACACTAACCTTTTCTTACAACTTACCAAAGAGCCATGAAACTCGTAATCTCGCTCCTACTATCAAATTTGAAGCTATATTTGAAGATCTTGAGGTCTTCCTTAGGAGAGCCCCATTTGTAGTGATGAAGATTGCTGCTCTAGAAATACAGGAACCATCTAGAGAATTCAACCTGAACTACCTTCAAGACTTCCCTACTTGCAAGAAGTCCAAAGCTATTATCGTCACGCACCCGCCAAACTTGCTAGCCCCGCTTCTGCTAAAGGGAGAGAAGTAATGATTATTGAGGATCCGACTAAGGGATTAACTATCCAACCACCCATGTTTGAAATCAGATCAAGTTCAAGGATTGTACCGCTGATATGAACTCCAAAGAGAAACCATAACAGAAGGGTTCGGAGGGCCATCAAAGCCCAGGCTCCTAAAAAGACACCCGTTGGGGAGGAGCCTCATCAAGTTGAAGAAGTGTTAACGAAATTTTATGCACTCTTACGAAGGAGTAGATTCCATCCTCTGACTGATAACAATGGATATGAGAGTATCCAGAGAATCACTGCCACATTACCACCACTTCATGAACATGATGAGGAAAGAAAGAAGTTCACTCCCATCACCCGAGTTAACGCAATTTTCTGAAGGCTAGCTACCAAAGAAGGATGTTCGGTCCGCGAGTTACTTAAACGAGTAGGGGATGCCATTTCCCATCGCATCAAGAAAGAAATTTTAAAGGATGTAAAGTTTGTCACACAGTCTTAAAAGACAACTAGAGTGTCACCTTCTCGCATCCCCATTTGGTTCCTTTTAGGGAACAGAGTTGATACCGCAGTGATTACTACTAATTATACCGCCACGAGGACCACAAGTTGTCGACCTGATAAGT
>NEWO01000517.1:365507-377024 GCA_003013225.1 Phalaenopsis aphrodite | reverse complement strand
AAAATATGAAATCAAACTGAACCCATATTTTTCGTAGTTTAAATGAAAGAGCACTACACATCAAACCCTGTAACTATCCCAAAGGATAAACATAAGACTTGAGGGTGAGGATCGATCACAAAAATTAATAAATATATGACATCCGTTTGGTCTGTGAAACTGTTTTATTTGCCTAAAATTTCCTCTATTTAATATGAAGAATTAAATTGGGTTTATTATAAGCTGGGTTCAGAAAAACTTACTATAAGGGCAAGCCCCTATAGTTAATTACATCTTAAATGACAGAGGTTACTTAAGAAAACTCTCGACAAAAATCAAGGGATATTATCTTCAAGGAGTTCAAAAGGGTAGGACTTTTCAACGAAGTTGGACAAAGAGGTATGAAATGAGAATGACTCAAATTTGGAACATTTTATTGTAGAATCCAAAGGAGGAAGAACTAGAGGATGTCATAGATCCAGAGGACAACCTCGATGACTTTCCAACCTATCCTACTGTTTGTCTTCAGTTTTGAGGAAAAATTATTTGAGTATTTCATCCTGTCAATTTTATTACTTAGGGCTTACATTCATGTGAAACGATCACGTAAATAGCCTAGAATATGTGAGGATTTAGGTCATGACGAACGACAACCTCTGAATAAAAAGATGAGTTAGGGCTTTTATTGTATAGCAGAGCTATACAAAGGCCTAAAACTGAGGTAAGGATTTATGTTGCATAAGAAAACTACCCCGAAGTCTTATGGCTTGGTTGTTTAATTCTAAGAAAGGAAGTCGGTTTAGCTGATGTGGACGTGTTTTGCTGTTGAAGATGGTCGTGCTACTCACCATTGCCATGATGGGTTTAAGTTTTCTAGTGTGTCAAGTTATGATGTCAAATCAAATGTCCCAAAGGTTGTAGTTCTTTAAATGTTATGGGGAATATAAAAGTTGATTAGAGTGACACCGGTTATGATCGTACGGTTCCCTCCTTCCAGTGCCACTATTTTCTATCAGATTTACTTAGTCCAAATGAATCTACTAAACTCAACTTAATGAGTTCCATACTTTCATTTAGACCGTGGGAAGCCTCGTTAGCAACCGAGGTTACCTCCTCCAAGACATTCCCGATCATCCGATAGAGAAGTCTTAATTTAGTTGCTATTGTTGTTTTGTGTTGTCTGTGATTAAATTTTGAGTTGTTTTATATTTTGAATATTATGGGGGTGAGTTTTATCTTGGTTGATTTTAGTTTTGGTTTTAGAATTACGGCTACCCTAGTAGTTTTAGTTTTCACGTAGGGTGACATTGTTGTTTAACGTGCAAGTTTGTGTTTTTTGTTCATACATGCAGGTGAGTAAGTATAGTAACGTAATGAAAAGTAAAGTATGAGAAACTACAAATTTAGGTAAAATAAAAACGTACATGGATGGTCTTCCCGTCATCTTCAACTGAAACTCAAAATGCATGTGAGAGCATTTATATGTTTAAAGCATTTTATGTAAAGCTACGAAATAAGGTTCTGGTGATCTACCAAATCCTAAATCATATCTTGGTGAACCCCTATTAATCCATCTGAGGATGAGTTCATTGAGCAAAACAGAATAAGTTTAGTAAACCTCCGAGGTATCCAAAAGGTCGAGACGAAGAAGCAGGTCCATGCTTCACTCTCATCGCCTTGTGAAAAGTCTCGAGCTCATTTAAACTTATTATAATGCTTAATAATCCATCCTGTAAATACCTCTATTATTTAGTGAACATCAATGTTTTAATTATCTCTAAGTGTAGGGTGATTTTCATTTGTTATTTAATTTGAGAGTTATGTGGGTGAAGACCTTAAAGGGGCAAATTAATGCTATTATGGCACTTAGCCAACTTTAGCTTTAACTTAGGCTTGTAGTGATTTAAAGGTGTTCAATTTCTAGTTGCATTCACTTTTCTAATCCTCATTTAACCAAATTTGATTTGGCCTAGGTCAATACTAAGCCCTTAGGACCTTGGTGGACACATTAGTAATCTTTGAAAGAAGTTGAATTTTGAGTGATAATAATTCATTATCAAAACATTTGAATGTCATTTGAACATCCAAAATCATACCACTAAGTCTAGGATTATTTTATTTACTAGACTTCCAAATTTTAATAATTTAAGAAATTTAGGAAATTGCAAATTTATCCTTTAATTAAGAAAAGTGAAATTTGTTTCTACCAATTAATTTTTTATGCTTCAATCTTCTGAATATGTTAATTATAATCAAAGATTACCCATTTTTCGTTTCTTGAATTAAGCCTAAATATTAATTAAGGCAAAATTTCCAAAATTGCACTTTTACCCCTAAGGCTCTATCACTTCATAATTCATCAAATTTAATTAAATGACTTTGAAATTTTTATTCTACCTCAATCATGAGTCAATTAAGACATCAAAGGTGAAAATGCGAATTTTCAAATTTTAGTTTAATTTACATGGTTATTTACATGAAAAAAAAAGGATTTTTCAAATAAAATTTAATAACTTGACCAAGGCAAAACCTAATCACTTGAAATTTTTATTGGAGTAATACCTAGACCAGAGAACCACTTAGACCAAGTTTCATGCTTCTTTGAGTTTTATTTCAGTTATTAGAATTATTTTAAGTTCAAAAGTATTAATTAATTAAAAAAATATTCTAAATGTGGAAAATCTGGTTTTTCAATTTTATTAAATCTCACTAAGGTCAAAGAACCTAGAAAAAAAATTCACATTTTTATGATTTTTCTTTGAATTATTAGAATTAATTAAATGAAAAACTAAGAAAAAAATTTTTTAGCCTTTGAAAATTTTTTTTAAGCTTTAAAATTCAATGTCTTCACTTAGAAAATTAGGAAAAATATTCCAATTTCTCCTAAGTGCTTAGGAAATAATTTAGAACATTTCTATGAATTTTATTAATTTCATGATTTTTGTTAATTTTTTCTTTTTTAAATATTTAAAATATGCTTACAAAATGAAAAATTTATTTTAATTATAATTTTATTTTTAGAAATTTCCTATGATCACAGAGAACTCCCAAACTAATTTTATAATATTTAAAGTTATATTTTGATTTCTAAAAATCATTTTAGTGTCAAAAATGTTATTTAACGTAGACAATCAGATTAGGTGCCAAATAAACTCCAAATATTTTGAAATTTTTATGGGGAGTCCTCTAAAATTTAAATTATAGTGGATAATCAAAATCAAGTCTTTTAGATGTTTATTTTTTCCAAATTAATTTTCTTTGTATCTTAGAGTTTTATGAAAATTAGGTGTGTTCTTAATGCCATGGCTTATGAAAATTTTTTCTTAGGGTTCTCTGGTCATAGTGAACTTACTAAAATTTTCTTGGATTTTTCTAAGCAACATGCTAATTACCATGATTAATTTATACAAATGATGGACATAAACTTGAATAATATGGATATCTGTCTATGGGTCTCCTCTAACTTTGGAAAAATTAGAGAATATCCCACGTGATAGGGGCAACACCATGCCAAAATATCAAGTAATGGTGAAATACTTGAATGCATGTAGAATCGAAAAACTTAAAATAGTATTTAGTTAATTAAAAATAAAATATACATCAAATAATTTTCAAACTATTTCCACATTGTTCTCCTCTATTAATTCAGCCCTACGGTATTTTTCATTTATTTTTTTGATTTTTCTACACCAAGATATAGATTTTTTATGGTAGATGATTTAATTAAATAAAAAATAACCCTTTTTTTTACTTAAACACTCGGTGCCACGTCAAGGTACGCTGGCTCCGAAGCTCCATGCGGCGTCCTTGGTTCGGCTCTGCCATCCACCTCAGTACGGACTCGGTCCGCGATTCATGTATGAAGGTGTTGTGCGGCTCGATCTCGTCCATCAATCTGATACACGCTTGATCGAACGACTCCCCATCATCATTCCCGATAGCCAAAACTGATGAACTGTTCACATTAAAAGCATACGATTTCACACATTTCTCAACCAAATGACCTTGAGTTTGATCCTATAGACTCGTCTAAGTGAGACGAACATATCTATATAGTAAACATGCCATTAAACTAACCCTTATTACATGGAGAATCAAACTAGGCTCGGGAAGAGGGGAAGTTCAATACCTTTGCTCTGAGTAGGGAAGCTTCAATCAGAGGGCTCTGCTCTTTCATGGAGGTCCAAGGAAGTTAGGGATTGAGCCTCTTACCGTGGTGAAAGGCCTAGACCCAAATTCGATCAAGGTTGAATTTGGGTGTTGATCAAAGTCTAGGGTGGAGGCTCTCTATGAGTGGTCTTTGATGGGGCTTTGTCTTTTTTCACTGTGGTGATGGTGTGTGCATAAGAAATTTGATTTTGGTGGAGTGTGGAGCTATGTAGACATATGTCCTGGTTTTTGGTAGAAATTTGATCTCAAAATTGAGCTTCCATAGTGGGGATCAATTGAAGAGAATGATGGGTTTGAGCTGAGGAGGTCTTAGAGAGTCTATGGGATCAATTTTACAAAGTTTCCTTAAGAAAATTTGAGCTTTCTTTTCCTTGGCTTTTGGGGTGAGGTTTAAATAAAATAGCTTGAGTTGTCTAGCATGGCCTCCATTTGGGTGCAATGTGAATCTTAGGTAGAGGACTTCAAAATGAAAAACACCAATCAGGGCTTGACAAGTTAGACGGGTGAAATTTTGGTTTGAAATTTGTCTAGGGGGTTTTGGCTCTTTCAATGACTAGGGTGGCTGACCATGGTAGGGGAGGTGGCTAGGAGGTCAGGTGAGCAAAAAGAATCTGTCACAAAAATTAATTTGGGCTGGTAATGGGTTATGGCATAGATATCTTTGGCTTTAGCAATTTAGGAAATAAATCCCTTCATTTAGAGGACCTTTGGTCCATGGCTCATCTAGGGTGGATTAAGTGAGTCTAGCTTGGTCACTAGGGTCCAAAAAATGGCTATAGAAGTCTTGCCTTGGTCAATTTGACTTAGCTAGGTCAATTTTGGTGCTTGGGTTGGGTTTCAGTTATGCTAGCCATGACTTTGAGCCTAATTGATTGATCACCATTCTGTAGATGATTGTAATGAAGATTTTTGGTGAAGGGTTGAAATGATTTGGAGTTCAATTGCGGGTTTAGTTTGAAGGATTTTTGGAATTTTTTTCAATTTGGTCATGTTGTGCTAAACTTACGTCTAGGTTGGGCTAAGTTAGGGCTAAGTCCAAATTGATTGTTGAGAATAGTCTATAGGAACATCATGAAAAGTTTTCAAAAGAAATTGGGTGTCAATTTTTGGGTTAGGGCAATCAATTTGGTGGGTTAAAATTGAAAGCAATTGAAGCTTCACCAAGCCCAATTGAAGGTCAATTTTGATGTGTAGGATTTCTATAAAGAGTTTATGATTCAAATTGGGGGAAATTGAGTAGGCTATGGGGTTCAATTTGGAGGGATTAAGTTATACGGTCAACATTGTGGGTTTGACTTAGATCAAAATTGGGCTCAAAGCATGGAGCAACTAAGCTTGAATTTGGTTTAAATTTATCATTTGAAAGGTTAATTTGAGTTTAGAATTGAAATTGAGGGAAATTTTGGCTAAATTGATGGATATTTAAGGTGAAGTTGGGGAAATTGGGCAAATTTGGGGGTTTAAAGCCAATTTGGGGGTTTTGGTCAAAATGATCAAATTGGCCAAATTGGCTTTGGAGATATTTGGAGTGATTTTGGAGGTTTTGAGAAAGTTTGGGGTGTCAAGGGTATCTTTGTAATTTTGGCCATTTTGAGCGTATTTTGGTAAATTTGGAATTTTTTGGGTAGTTTTGGGTAACTTGGGTATTTTGAAAAGGTTTAAAATGATTTTTGGACAAATTTAGGTATATTGGGTGGATTTGGGAATTTTGGAAATTCTGGCCAAATTTATGGCTCTAAGGGTATCTAGGTAATTTTGAAGATTTTGGCGCAAAATACCAAGTTGGTTATTTTTGGTATAAATGGGCTACTAACCACCATATATGAGCCATTAACTAATGAGATTCCCATTTGGGTCCTCTATGTATTGGTCTTAGCTAAACCCTAGTCTAGGCCTAGTGGGTTTAGAGGACCATCTACATGAGTCTCCTAACAGATCAAAGGATCAAATTCAACAAATACTCGGTTTAGGATTGTGAGGGATTGTTTGTGAGAGTGAATATAGTGAGTGATAGTGAGTTTCTTTGCCCTAGACCAGCCCCCAGGATTAACCCTAAGGTCAAATAGTCCTATGGGAACTCTCCTTGAGCTTGCTCATAATGACCCTACCTATTAAGTGCTACCAATATGTAGAGCTTCAAGTTGAGTAAAGAAGAGGGTAGAAGTTCTAATGGTGAGGGTTCCTTTTTTAGTTTTCTAGGAATAGTCAACAAGAAGGTCCTATGGCTAGACATTAGGCTACTAAAGAGGAAAAAACAAAACCTCAACCAAAGTGAGGTCAACAAATAGACCCCCAATAGGTGTAATGTGTTTGGCAAGCACACCACATGTATTGGCGTTGACCGAGAGATCAAAAAAACCAATAAAAACTCCTAAGTCAACAGACCTAGAAGGAGGTGCAGAATTGTGTGTACTATTTATTTCTGTTAGGGAATTAGCAAGTGAATTTCTTATTTATATCGCGGATTGGGAACTCTCACTGGGGATTGGAGAATTGGTGTTGACTTATTAGATTTTAGGTTTTTATAGAGGATGGGAATCAGCATTCAGGTGATGACCTTGAAGATTGAGAGTAGGATGTCATGGTGAGGGTCTTATTTCTATCTCGAAAGGTGTGAGTAGAGAATTGGATGACGTGGAGGGGGTCTTACACAATCTCAAAGATGTAGGTAGAAAATTGGAAGTCGTGGAGGGGACTTTGCACCAGCCTCGATAGTGTAGGTAGAAAATTGGAGGTTGTGGAAGGGCCCCGAACCAATCTCGAAGATGTAGGTAGAGAGTTGGAAGTCTTGGAGGGGGTCATATACCAATCTCGATGATGTAGGTAGAGGATTAGAAGCCATGAAGGTGGCATTACACCAATCTCGAGGATGTAGGTAGAGAATTGGAAGCTGTGGAGGGGGCCTTACACCAATCTCGAAGATGAGGTAGAGAATTGGAAGCAGTGGAGGGGGGCCTCACACCAATCATAAAAAGTTGAGAATAGGATGATAGTGTTTTGGTATTGGCCTTGTGAGTAGAAATGTAGTGCATAAAATTTGTGGTGTCGAACTCGTAAAAGTGTGTCATGCAAAAAGATTGACATTGGTGAGGAAGATGCATAAGATTTTAGAAGGTTTTATGCAGAATGTGGAATTTCGCAAGGATATGAAGAGAATTAGTGCAGACAAGGATAGTCGTACTGCTCGAGCAAGGAGTAAGAGACCTCGAAATCGAGAAAATCAACTTAACAGATTTATTTTCTATTCTTATTATTTTTTATCACATTTAAATATCAAAATACATTTCCAAAATTTAATTTTAGTTGGTTGATGATTTTTTCAAAAGAGAGTTTTTTTGTTCTTTATATTATCGAATTTTATTATCATCAAAAAATTTTTGGTTATTTTATTCTTTTTTCATTGTGGTCTGAACCAAAGTATGGCTTTGTGGCTTTTATCCATCCCATAAAATGGGCAATTGAACAAACAGACAAAATCTTGAAAGAAATTTCATTAATCTGCTACAAAAAGTGTTATAGAATGAGTGCAGGCCAAAGCCTCAAAAAGTACAATTTTGCTGACTGCATCAAATTATATCTAAAATTATCCCATGTTAAGTACATATCATAGGATGAGCATGTTTAATATATATCATATCTGTTGTGAGAAGATGCAGTAAAAAGGAATCCTCTGAGTGTATGTCTCTGATGAGGCAAGCTCCTGATCGAGCAGAGCTACTAAGCCATGCTCCAGGACAATAGTTCCTTTTGCATAGAGGCGCAACCCTCTCATTGCTCGTAAGGCAGTATTTCTTCCAGCTTCCGGTCTGGTTTGAATCCATATGGCATTTTGTTGTCATCCATCCTCCGTAAGGTCACAGACATCCTACGGTGTCGCACCCCTGGAATGCAGTATTCGGCGAGGTCTGCTCTGTTTGCTTCAAGAACCAGCACTGAACCCACTAGTAGTGGAATCTCCAGGGCTTCTCCGAACTCACTGTGGACAACGATATCAAATTCTTTTCCAAACAGAATGTTGATCTTGCTCATGAATGAGACTGTGCAGAAAGGTCTCACAAAATTATGTGGTCAATGTGTGGGGGTATCCAGTTGCCTTCATCATATATGTTGATAATACAGGTATTGGGAATACAGTCAGCTGGCAGTATGCTCCACTGGACCATTCTCTTAATCATTCACTTTATCATGGGGGTAGTGGATCAACCTGATCATGTCTTAGAATCCAAGGACAATTTCCTTCTTTATCGTTAGTGAAGTTGTAATAGCAGCCACACTAAATTGTGATTTTGCCCTTTCCATGTATCCATTTTCATGGCTCGGAATATGCTCTTTCCATCAGGAGGCCTACTGGACCTCTGGTATATAGCTCTTAGATAAAAAATGCGGTCAGGAATACTTCTTTCATCACTTTCAAAGACCCTGGTATATAGCTTCAAGCCCTCTAGTATATTAATGAACCTTCCTTAAACTTCTTCGTAGAATTCAAAATCCCTTTTGTTTATTTAACTCATTTTACAGTATTCTGTCGTACTGATGGTCAACAGCTATCAAGGATGTTCTCTTATTTCCACATCGATGGGAATCTAGGCTGGTGTTGTCTCTGCCTGCAGCGGAATGTATGACTCTGCGTCCGACGGGATATATGGCTCTGTGCCAAATGGGATATATGGTTATGCCTTAATCGAGAAATCTATGGTCTGAAAACCATAATCAGAGGATACATACTCCTTGAAAGTACTGTAGTACTGAAGGTGGAGGACATTGCAGTCCAGGCACTCCATAAATGCTCCTGTAGCTGATGTATGTGCAGGTATCTCGGCGTTCCATGTCGAGCAACCCATACAGAGAACATCTAAAACTGGTGGTACCTCTGGCTCTGTAACAAATCCGGACTCATCGTCTGTAGCAGGCAAACTGGAAGGGGCCTCTTTCTTACCTGGATGATATATGTTCCCCTCAGAAATAGGGGTGAGCAAATTTTCCTCCTCCTTCTGACATCTTCTCTCTTCGTGTAAGAAAGAGCTATGCTTGCCCTATGTAGTAGTTAGTGTTCCTACATTGAGTTCTCCATAGCGGTGCATCTAGTAGTCTTTTATCATTGACAGTGACTAGGCCCCCGGTTTGTGTAGCTATCATAGACGGTAGGTAACTAGTTCCCTCCATCGAGTCTTGTTGTACTATCACATTTTTCCCCTTTAGTGAGTAACTATTTATGGTGTCGAACCTTAGAAGCGATGGTAGCCCTTCTTTTTCCTGACAACTAACCACGTCCATTAGAGGACACTCATAGTCCATGTCGACTTGACTGAAGTCCATGTCGAAGTTTATGGTGTCACCATGCGGTGCATTTTA
Organism: Phalaenopsis aphrodite; assembly: GCA_003013225.1. NCBI lineage: Eukaryota > Viridiplantae > Streptophyta > Magnoliopsida > Asparagales > Orchidaceae > Phalaenopsis > Phalaenopsis aphrodite. Next base: position 367,523 of record NEWO01000517.1, on the reverse strand, counting down.
CTCATTGAGTGTGAGGTTGCATCCATCTTTAAAGCAAAGATCAGCCTCTGGACTAACATTTCTTTGCAGGCGACAGGAAAAATATCAGTGAGCTGAAACTTAGCATGAACAAAAACAAAACAAAGTGTTTATTAAGGAAAATTTTAGTTTATATTGGTGAGAAAATTATTTATTTATATATGTATTTTGTTCAATTTAGTAGAATATCAAATTTAAAGATAAAAAAGAGAAAATTGAAGTTTATAATTTCAAAAATTTTCATTAAATTGAGGTTAATTTTATTACAAAATTTTGGACCCGGTCACAGACGTTTGGCCAAATACATAACCCCAAAACAATCAAAATTTTAAAATTTGAAATTAAGCGATGTCAAACAATATCAAGTTGCGTAGTATTTATTCAAGTATCGTGCGTTGAATGGCAGCAAGGGTCTTTCACCACATAAATCTTCTAGCCGGTAGGCTCCTCCTGTGTAGATCTTTTCTACGATAAATGGTCCCTCCCAAGTTGGCTCAATTTTTCCACATATCTTGTGGCGTGCAAGAATCTGTGTTTTAAGCAAAAAGACAAGGTCACCAACTTTGAATGTCCTTGGGCGGACCAATTTATCATGAGTTTGCACCATCTTCACTTGGTAAAGCTCCAAATGTTGTTATGCCTCTAATCATTTTCCCTCAAGACTCTCTAGTTCTTCAAGCCTGAGTTTTGCACTTTCTTCTATTGTAAGCTAGTTGGCAAGAGTGACTCTAAGAGACAGTGTCTGAACTTCTAACGGTAGTACGGCCTCGGACTCGTACACGAGCATGTAGGGTGTGTACTGGTGGGAGTCTTGAACATCGTCCGGTAGGCCCACAAGGCTTCTAATAATTTGTTGTGCCATTCTCTTTTGTTTTCATCCAATGTTTTCTTTAAAATATGTGCCAACGCCTTGTTAAAGGCCTCAGCCAGGCCATTTGCCCTCAGATAGTTAATTGAAGAATATCTCCAATCTATCCCATTTTGTTTGACAAAATTGTTGATTTTGGTACTTTTAAAGGTTGTTGACCGCGACTTTATATATGCTTAAAAATACATGTATTTAATAATGTTGCTAAAAGATTTACTTCCTCAACAACTGTACCAAATCCTTATTAGCACTCATAGATTCAATAAATATAGACAAAATAAATATTCAATAATTGTAAAGTCACACATTTCAACGCAAGTATACGTCTCGCTCAAGTAATATAAGGCTTTAATGGAGTCCTACATATCGATCCCACAGGGAGTAAGATTTAAACTATGAACTAAGATTTTAGAAAAGAAATACTTTAATCAATACAACAAAGTTCAAATTGCTTATCTGTCACTAATAGGCAATTGAAATAAATATGTAATTTTAATAACTATTAAACAACTAATGATAGTAATGAAGGTTCAAATCTGATATTCAATATCTAAGAAAGCATAATTCTCCTTGTCAAGAAATTCTAGTGAATGGATAAAGTGAACTAGTTCAAATTATATTGTGTCAAATAGGAGCATACTTATTCTTTACCCTTTGGTCCAGGCATAAAGAACATTGAATAATCCTACGCTTGTTTACTGAATCTGTGGCTAGGCTGGGAGGATACCGGCTCTCACTTCGGAGCTCCCATGTTCCCCTCACCTGACGGCTAACAGCTACACTTCAGCACCCAAATGATAGAACTGAATTGGGATTTTACTCTGTTACTCTAAAATCTCTAATTCTACACTCGATAATATTATTTCCATATTTATTTGCACCCAACTTTCAAGGGCTTTGACCTCCCTAAATCTTGGATGCAATCTTCACTTTTGCTGTAAAACTCAACATATTTTAACAAATCAATTGACCAGATTGAAAGTAAATGAAGATCAAAGTGAAAAGATCATCACAATTTCTTAAACATTTTCAAGGCTTCACCAATTCAAATTACTATTTTATAAATCTTAAGACAAGGAGAAAGACAGAGAAAACTACTCAGATCTCATGGGGAAAACACAACAAAACTC
>NEWO01000517.1:352630-365480 GCA_003013225.1 Phalaenopsis aphrodite | reverse complement strand
CAAACTACAACAATAAATAAACTTATCTCTAATTTCTCCCCAAGAAAACTCCTCAAAGTTCCTCTGAATCTCTTCCTTTCTTTATAGCACACAAGAATTCCTCTTCGAAGCAGTAAGGAGGAAGAAGTCTCTCACTTTCCTTCCACTCTTACAATCTTTCGAAGAATTCCTAACAATTTAGACTCTCTACACTTGTTTCACACTTCAATTTTTGAGTCTCCCTCCTCACCTAATTTTGGGCCAAAGTCTTCTTTTTAAAAATGTGGATGAGCTTTCCAAGAGTTGCATAAGCATCCCTTAAAAATTTGTCCTCATACAAAGCACAATTGGTCATAACCGCCGAGCTTACTGTTGGTGGCCTCGAGGGCGTCGGTGGCGGACCTTCTTAATGAATTAATTCTGGAGTCTCGGGAAAATCTCGCTGTCGGCGTGGTCGATGGCCACGTCGGCGGGTCAATGGCGCCGTCGGTACCCTAGTTCAATTCTTCACATTTTGGTCCTTTTTGCTCAAAATTTACTCCTTTTCACATCTTTTTGCTCCAATGATCATATTTCATCATTCCTACAAAAAACATCGAAAATACCTTTCATTAAAGTTCAATATCATCAAAAATAGTATAAAATAGGTAGGAAAATTTTAACATATTTTCCTTTGGTTAAAATCCCCCAAACTTAACTATTACTTGTCCTCAAGTAATTTTAATACTATATAAAAGTTATGATTTAGGGTAGTAATGATTTAATTCAAAAATACAATAAGTTTGAATTAAAAAAATATTGTAGTGAGATTTCTAGAAAAAATTCAAGTAATTGATTTAACTCTGTAGGCACAAGATTATCTAGTCATCAAGTTTAAGAGTTCTAGTCTTCTATTCATTTCAAGAATGACTATATATTGCAATATTATGTCACTTAGAAATTTCAAACGATAGGAACTTCATGGGAACACTACTAGTAAAAGATCTATTCCAAAAATATAAGTTCAGGAATGTATTTAAGTTTTCCCTTTAGGTAGGTCCAGTGAAGCCAATTTATGATTAGGCATATCCTTAAGCTTCTCCACACTTTCATATTTTTTTTCTTTCTCTTCACTTTTTAATTTGGATTGCTTTCAATCCTATATATTTTTCTTTTTTTTTTCGGGGATTGTTTTCAATCCTTTCTTTTTTCTTTTTCAAGTGAGGATTGCTATATCTGGATAGCTTTTAATGATTTTGAACATCACATTTCTTTCCCTAAGTTTGAAACCCAAAGCATTCCTTTACTTTAAAAATATTTCATAGCCTTTACATCATTGAGCCCCAATCTTTTCTTCTCAAATGAATTTCCAGATTCTTAATACATTAAAATATAGTTTCTTTTACTTTAAATAGGTAACTGCAATCTTATTCTCTTTTACTAAATATCTTAAGTTACAAAATTTTTTTACATTACAAAAATATTCCTTTAAATCTACTATAATATTTAAATAGTTACAAAAATATAGTTACCTGAATTAAATTCACTACATAAAATCATATAAATAATTTTTCAAAATATTGCAATAGAGGACATCTAACAGTTAATCTTTTCCTTCCCTCCCCGAACTTAAATTTTTCAATACGAAATAATACAGGTGGAAAGAAAAACTCTAAATATAAATCACACCACAGTATTTTAGGAATTTTCATCATTCTGAAACTTTTGCAAGCCTTCTTAACATTTCTACTTCACCTGGTCTGTAATATTAGGAGCTTTCTACACATATAAATCATTAGAGAAATGTTTGGCTAATGAAAATTTGAAATAAGCATAAAACTAAAACATTAAATAAACACAATATTTCTTAACACAACTACAATACTAAACAAAACAGTTAAAATTAAAATGTGAAAATAAAAATCACATTACATTACAATCCACAAAATACTACTCAACATATGTTAAACTACACATGCAAATTTAACTATAACACTAACTTTATAACAAAAATTAAAATTATCCTTGTATAACATAATAATAAAAACGAAAGTACAAATACACATAAACATCCATTTCTATTACAAAAAATCACAAAAATAAAAGTACAAGTACAAGTACATCAATTCTATCAAATATCAAAATCCCACACTATGTCTTCATCTTCTTGATCAGCAGGTGGATCAGACTGATACTAAGTATATCGGGGGCACTCAAGAAAAGTAACATCAGGCTCACCTCTGTAGTGTCGGGCCTGAGCTTTGTAATAAGCTACTTAAAAAGCTGAATGCCTCTGAAGGTACTCACTATCTTAATCATGTCGACATTTTAACCCTCCAATCATTTCATTTTTTAATTCTATGTTCTTCCGCTGCAAGTTCAACTCATTCAGCAAATCAATGATGGTGAGGGAGCTAGAAGGTGGAAGGTCATAACTTGTAGAGGGAATATCTCTACTAGTAGAAGGTTCTTGACTTCTACTTCCAGTTCTCCATTTCTCATGAGATTCATAAGTTTTCAATATGGCCTTACAAATACGTTTCATAAGGTAAACCCATTCTTCATCTCCAATATCTACTCCAAAAATTTTACAAATTGTATAAATATGGCCAGGATGTCCTAGACCTCAACCGGTTTCACTCCTTGCCTTAGTCAATATATTCTTAAAAATAATTCTCCACACATTTATAGCTCTATTATTTTGAATACAGAAATTTAGAATAGCTCTATCTCTAGTTACCTCACTATGGTGATAAGTCGGTAACAGAGTAGAAGAAATAAAATAGTGCGACGCTTTAGAGGTTGCATTCAAAATGGAATCAGAAAAATTTATCGGTTCTCGCTGTTTTATCTTCCATGTTCCTTTCCCATCAGTGAGAAAGTTGATCACATCATTCAAGGGGCCTTCCATAGTACTAAAGGATTCATATTCATAGCTGTAAGAGTCTGGGATTTCGTAAAAGGTGTTGATGCGGGCGGCAGTAATTTCAACAGGAAATCCTCACACTTGAACGATTCCATCTTCAGAATAAAATACATTGGCGTAGAACTCCTTCACAATATTTGCATCAGCTTTATTGGTGGTGTAATAAAATTTTTCCCACCTCGGCTCTGCAATAACTCGTTCAATTTCTCCTCCCGGACTCTCCAAAACTCGATCTTGTAAACACTTCTTTCCTTTAAATATTGAGGTAATTCTTGATTGAGCTTTTGCATTGATGAAGAGAGAGTCGTCAAACTCAATTCGTCTCTTTTGACGTGGAGCAATTTCAATCTAATCAAATTATACAAAAATGCCAAAATTTACTTAAAATATGCAAATAATGGCTTCCAATAGTAATTCTAAGAGTTCAACACTAAGATCCATGAATTTATTCCCAAATTTTCTTCTCATTCTCAAATTTTTTGGTTCTCCTCGACGTGGAAAATATTCATCGTGAAAATCAAATATTTTTAGTTTGGAGTGAAGCTCTTACCTAGAGATGATCAAATCTGGTGTCAAAAAGCCTTGAAATTGACTCCCAATCCAAGATCTTTCAAACCCTAGGTCGAAAGTGGCATTTTTAGGAGGAATGGGATGATGAATAGTGGTGTTGACTGGTCAAAATCGCGGCTAAAGGTGTTTTTTTTCCTTAGCTCGCCATCGGCAGGGTCGATGACGCCGTCGGTGCTCTCTATTGGAATTTTGAACCTGAGTTTGGGAAAAATCCGTCATCAGTGACGTCGAGGGGGCCGTTGGCGGGCTCTACTGATTTTGGTTCAAATTCTGGACTTTTGCGATTTCAATCAATTTGAAGCCTTAACGACATCTTTTCAATCATTATAGGCATATGTTTAAGTGACTAAATGATGTACTTAGCACAAATAAAATTTTCACAACACATAACATCTCTTTTATATATAAATTTTAAGGGGTAAAATATACGTTACATAACATACCTAAGTTTGGTATTTTCTCAACCTCAACACATTAATTCAGCGTCACAATCAAAGCCACAACACTCAAAACGCTAAAAAGAAAACATCCTATGCTTAGTCTCAACTAGACAGAGATTTAAAAGAATAATTCTAAAGCAAAGCAAATATAAAGTTCAAATCAAAATACATAGATAGACAAATAGGTAGTAATAAAAATCTACAATTCTTAAGATTCAGTACTAGATTCTCCTTTGAGATCACTCATTGATTGCACATGAATGAAGAGGTTGTAGAAGGGTCGGAATGGAAATTCTTTAGTACAATCCTCTTCTATTAATTTCATCCTCCTCATCAGTCGTATCAAACTATCTTTAAATGTCTGAAGTGCTCAAAATGTTCTTTCAACCTCCAGTCCAGATGATCGAAGAAATCGAAGATATTATTAATCTCATTCATGCCATTTTGTACCTCCTTTTCCAATTTCTTGATTCGGCACAGGATCACTAGAGTCTTGTCAGGAACTAAGGGTTGAACTGGTAGTGAATTCTGAGATGATTGATCTAATATAATGTTCATGTCATTTTCAGCTTCAAAAGCTGGGAATCTCTTAGTTGGGTCCAAAGGATTCCAAGGTAGAAGTACCTTTTCCCAATTTTTGTAGGACACTTCGAATTGGCTGCAAAGTGAGAAAATTGAGGAGGGGTGTCCAAGCCCATAAGTTTATCCATAAACGATCATGCCCAAAACCGACTTCACAATTATTGATGCAATATCGATTGGCAGTCCCCTTTGGATGCAATAACTTAAAATAACACTTTCTTTAGAAACTTTATCGATCTTCATTGTCGGTAACAGTTTTCGAGAAATGAAAAAGTGCCAATATTTCAAAACGTGATTCAACAGTGTCACAGAAAAACTATCATACCCGTTTTCTCTCATTTCCCAATTATAAGTTTTGTTCGTTAAATATTGATTATTTCATTCATCTGGTCTCTTGTTGGGACGAAATTGGAATAGTGGCAGACAGGAATGTTTTTGATCATGTATAATTCATTGATTCATGAAGGAGTGAAAGTTATCTATCTACCTCGCACATAAACAACTCTCTGGTTGATTCATGTAAATTTACATAGAATTCTTTCACCACATGAACAACCACGGCGGCGGTAGTGTAGCACAGCACTTCCCATCTTCACCGCACTATCGTCTCTTCAATTTTTGTAAAGGGATTATTCAATCAACGATTTATGAATCCTCGTTCCTTGATAAATCTTTTCTTCGTCATTAACTTGTTGAAGATTCATTGCGCTTCTGCACTAATAAACTTTTGCCGATAGAAAACTCGCATTCTGGAAATATCAGGGGAATTGGACGCCATAAGAATGAATTTGGTGGAGTTTCACTATGTTTTTAGGGGAAAATATGAACTAGGAATATAATTTGGGAGTTTAAAAGGGTAACTCCCGCCAAAAAACCTCCAAAAATCGCCATTCAAACCCAAGTACGCCATCTCGCTGGTCTCACCGTCGGTGGGGTCGAGGCCACTGTCAGTGAGCCTCTGTATTTATTTTGCCTAGACTCTCAGGATAAACCCGCCATCGGCGGTGTCGAGGTCGCCGCCGGCCCCTAAGGCAAAAATTGCACAATTCCGCTCCGGTCTGAATGCATTCCAATTTTTCTTTATAGATCTAATTCTTATGATGATTCAAGGGTAAAGAAGAGTAGTAGAGCTTAATACTACCATAAAATAACAATAATTTCAAATAAAAAATTACTATGATCGCAATAAAAATAAAGATAACTATGGGTTGCTTCCCATAAAGCGCTTGGTTTAACGTTGTCAGCCCGACCTATTCAGGTATTCTTCATGTTGATTGATCATTAAAACCTCTTTAAAATTTGGTCTTTTACCCTCAAAATATAGTTTTAATCTGTGTCCATTTACTTTAAATCTATTTCTAATTTTTTTATCTTCAATCTCAACAGCTACGTAAGTATTAACTTGAGTAACAGCAAAGGGTCATAACCAACGAGACTTCAATTTCCCAAGAAATACTTCAGCCTAGTGTTGTAAAGCAAAACTTCTTGTTCTGGTTCAAAGTTCTTTTAGTTAATCTTCCGATCATGCCATAACTTTAGTTTCTCCTTATAAATTTTGTCATTATCATTTCTTAACCCTTCAAATTCATTTAATTGTAACAATCTCTTCTTACCAGCATCTTTCAAATTATAATTGAATTCTTTGATCGCCTAATATGCTTTATGCCCCAATTCCACTAGTATATGACAAGTCTTTCCAAAAATCAGTCTGTATGGAGTCATTCCAATAGGAGTTTTATAAGCAGTCCTGTAAGCCCATAATATTGTATCCAGTCTAGTGGACGAATTTATTCTACTAGAGTTTACAGTCTTTTCAAGTATTTGTTTAATCTCTCTATTAGAAACTTCAGCTAACCCATTGGTTTGAGGATGATAGGCAGTAGAGATTCTTTAAATAAAATTAAACTTTTCTACCAATCTCTGAATATATTTATTCCTAAAATGGGATCCTCCGTTAGTGATAATCATTTTAGGCATTCCGTATCTTGTGAAAATATTTTTCATTAAAAATTCTGAAACACTTTTAGCATCACAACGAGGTAAAGCGTGTGCTTCAATCTATAAAGAAACATAGTCTACTGCAATTAATATATATAATTTCTCAAATGAAGGAATAAAAGATACCATAAAATCTAATCTCCAAATGTCAAAGATCTCAAATTCTAACATGAAATTTAGAGGCATTTCATTTCTTCTAGATATATTGCCTACTCAGTGACATTGATCACAAGTTTTTATGTATCTATAAACATCCTTAAAGATAGTAGGCCAATAAAATCCAGCTTGTAAAAATTTATAAGCAGTTTTATTAATCCCAAAATGTCATCCAAATTCAGAATCATGACATTTCTGAATGATTAGCTCTGTTTCTTCATAAGGTACACATCTTCTCATAATTAGATCCTTACATTGTTTACATAAATAAGGTTCATCCCAAAAATATGTTTTTGCATCATGAATGAATTTCCTTTGTTGTTGCAATATCATCATAGGTGGCAAAATATCACTTACAATATAGTTAACAATCTCAGCATACTATGGTATTTTCCACTCATTAATATTATAAGGTTGTCCATCAGGGAAGCTGTCTGTAATTTCATTATCAGTGTCAAATAATTCATGATTTTCTAAGCTTGAAAAATAATCAACAATTTGATTATCAGTTCCCTTTCTATCAATAACCACAAGATCAAATTCTTGCATCAAAAGTATCCATCTAATCAACCTTAGTTTGACATCCTTCTTTTGCATCAGATATTTAATAGCAGAGTGATCAGTATGCACAACACATTTAGCTCAAATTAAATAAGATCTAAATTTAACTAAAGCATATATAATAGCCAATAACTCTTTTTTAGTAACACTATAATTAATTTGTGCATCATTAAGAGTTTTACGAGTGTAGTATATAACTTTAAGGTTTGAATTATAGATCTAAGTGATCCCACTAATCCATTATAAAAAGTTTGAATTATCAACCAATCTGGGAACGAATGATGAGGGCATTTCCTAAGAAGATTTTTAAATCTCTCTCAAGCTTCATATATTGACTCTCCATCAATCTGACAAAATGATGCTATGTCATTTCTAAGTTTAGCAGTTTTGGATGGAGGGAAATATTTGCATAGAAATTTCTAGATCCTAGTGCTAACGAATTTAACCACATCTTAGCCTTTCCCTCAATGAAAAAGGAAAAAGTCTATGTATAACAACATCATTTGAGACTCTATCATATTTAAAAGTAGCACACAGTTCTAAAAAACTAGCGAGGTGTAAATTAGGATCTTCATTTGGTGTAGCTCCGAATTGATTATTTTGTACCATTTGGATAATAGCTGGTTTAAGATCAAATGAATTAGTAGCTACATCAAAATTTTGGATAGATAAGTGTATTTCATCTACTGTAGGATTTGCATAATCTTGTAGGGGTCTAGGTTGGTGTTCATTCTCTACTCCTTGATTGTTCATATTATTTTCCATTGTATCATAATTTCTAAGTTCTCTTTTAAATCTTCTAATCTTTCTAACGGTGCGTTCTAATTTTGAATCATAGGGTATAAGATTTTCAAGTCCAAATTTAAGCATACAATTTGAAATCAGTACACATTAAAACAGTTAACTAAGTATGAAAATAAGATGCAATTCAAGTAAAAAAATTTCTAATAATCTTAATTTGTCTATTACTCTAATTGTGATTTTTGTTACCCACTCCCCGACAATGGCGCCAAAAACTTGACCGTGACTTTATATATGCTTAAAAATAAAAGTATTTATTACTGCTGCTAAAAGATTTACATCCTCAACAATTGTACCAAATCCTTAATAATAGTCATAGATTCGATAAATTTGGCGAAAAAATATTGAATAATTGTAAAGTCACACTTATCAACACAAGTATACGTATCGCTCAAGTAATATAGGGCTCTAATGGAGTCCTAGATATCGATCACGCAGGGAGTAAGATTAAAACTACAAACTAAGATTTTAGAAAAGCAATACTTTAATCACAACAAGGATATTCAAATTGCTTATCTGTCACTAATAGACAATTGAAATAAATATGTAATTTTAATAACTATTAAATAACCAATGATACTAATGAAGGTTCAAATGTGATATTCAATATATAAGAAAGAATCCTTCTCCTTGTCAAGAAATTATAGTGAATGAGTAAAGTGAATTANTATATTGTGCCAAATAGGAGCATACATATTATTTACCATTTGGTCCAAGCATAAAGAACATTGACTAATCTTAGGACTGTTTACTGAATCTGCGGCTACGCTGGGAGGATACCGACTCTCACTTCAAAGCTCCCACATTCCCCTCACCTGAGGGCTAACATCTACACTTCAACACCAAAATAATAGGATTGAATTGGGGATTTTAGTCTGTCACTCTAAAATCTTCACTTCTATGCCCAATAATATTATTTCCCTATATATTTGCACCCAACTTCCAAGGGCTTTGACCTCCCTGAATCATGGATGTAATATTCACTTTAGTTGTAAAACTCAACATATTTTAACAATTCAATTGGCTAAATTGAAAGTAAATGAAGATTGAAGTAAAAAAGATCATCACAATTTCTTAAATATTTTCATGGCTTCACCAATTCACAAATCTTAAGACAAGGAGAAAGACAGAGAAAACTACTCAAATCTCATGGGGAAAACACAATAAAACTCAGAATTCAAATATAAAATCAAAGTCATACAAACTACAATAATAAATAAACTTATCTCTGTTTTTTCCCCAAGAAAACTCCTCGAAGTTCCTATGAATCTCTTCCTTTCTTTACAGCACACAAAATACCTCTTTGAAGCAGCAAGGAGGAAGAAATCTCTCACTTTCCCTTCACTCTTACAATCTCTCGAAGAATTCATCACAATTTAGACTCTCTACACTTATTTCACACTTCAATTTTTGAGTCTCCCCCCTCACCTGATTTTCGGCCATAGTCTTCTTTTTAAAAATGTGATTGAGCTTTCCCAAGAGTTGCCTAATCATCCCTTCAAAATTTGTCCTCATTTAAAGCCTAGTTGGTCATAACCGTCGAGCTCACTGTCGGTGACCTCGAGGGCGCCATCGGTGGACCTTCTTAATGAATTAATTCTGGACTCTCGGGAAAATCTCACCGTCGGCGAGGTTGATGGCACCGTCGGGTCCCTCTCGGGAAAATCTCACCGTCGGCGAGGTTGATGGCACCGTCGGGTCCCTAGTTCAATTCTTCATATTTTGGTTCTTTTTACTCTAAATTCGCTCCTTTTAACATCTTTTTGCTCCAATGACCCTATTTTATCATTCTTACAACAAAATATCAAAAATACCTTTCTTTAAAGTGTAATATCATCAAAAATAGTATAAAATAGGTATGAAAATCTCAACATATTTTCCTTTGGTCAGTTGTCCCATTATCGGAAATTATTCTTCGCGGTACTCCGAAAGGGTAGACAATTTAGCTTTTGAAGAATTGAAGGATGTGTTGTGTCATAACCTCCCATAATGATGTTGTCTCTGCCCATTTCGAGAAGTAATTTGTAGCGACGAGTACGAATATGTCCTCTGGAAGACGGAGGTTCTATCAGACCTATTATGTCTGTGCCCCAACACTTGAATGGCCACAAGGCGACAGTTGGGTGTAGCACATTCGGAGGTTGTTGTAAGATCACCCCATGCAATTGACACTAGTGACATCTTCTAGCTGTATTCATGCAGTCGGGCATCATTGCTGACCAATAATATTTGAGTCTATTGATATTTATTTTCATCTTCGGCCCTAACTGGTGAGCACCACACAATCCGACATGTACTTCTTTAATAATATTTTGTGCTTCTGTTTTGCTTAAACGTCGTAGCCACATCTGGTCAAATGATCTTCTATAGAAAACGTCACTCACTAGAGCGTAAGACGTAACCCTTTTTGTAATGTGATGTGCTTCAGACTTATCCTCTAGCAAATTTCTAGTTTCCAAATATTCTATCAATGGCTTACGCCAATCTTCATTGTTATCAGCAACTGCAACCATCATTTCTTTTTCTTTTCCAAGCTTGTGTAGATTGTTGAGGTCAACTTGAGACAAAAATTGTCTTCCTTATACTGTAATATCTACAGAATCCTCTGAGGGACATGTCAGCTCCTTAGAAAGTTTTGTTAGGACGTCAACATTGGCATTGTCTCCACTAGAAATCTAGTAGAAGGTCATGTTGGGGATCTGTTCCAGCAGCTTCATGGTGTAACAGTGGTATTCAACTAGTCTTGGCTTTAAAATGTTGTATTGTCCAGTGACTTGCTGGATGACAAGCTAAGAGTCACCGTAGATGGCAATATCTGTTATGTCCATTGAGATTGCCAACTCCAACCCAATAATTTGTGCTTCATATTTGGCTTCATTTTTGGTATATAGCTTTGTCCGGTGGTAAGAGAACCTCAGCATACCCTTATCTGTCGTGATAAAGATCAAATTCCTATTTTACCTGGTATAATTGTACATGATCCTTTGTCTTTTCTTGCGGATGAAGCTCCGTCAAAGTACATCTCCTAGGGTTGCACACTGGAGAATTCCATTTGTAATACTTGTTTGTCTGATAACTCATCATTAAGAGAGGACCCAGTTGGAAGTGGGTGTGCAACGAGTAAGCTTGCTAAAATCTGTCTCTTAATAGCACGAAGAGAAACACAAGTTATATTAAATTGTAACAAAATCATCGACCATCTTACTAAACATCCAAAGAGTGTTGGTTGGGTCATCAAATAATGCAACGGATTAACTTTCGTGATTAGGCTAATCTTATGAGAAATCATGTAATGTCTTAGCTTTTGAGCGGTGAAAATCAAAGCTAGACAATGCTTCTCAATAGGTGAATACCTTATCTCCGTCGGTACTAGGCGATGCCTCAAGTAGTAGGGTGTGTTTTCTTTACGCTCATCATTGACTTGTGCTAAGAGGGCTTCAAGCGAGTCGTCTAAGGCCTTAATATAAAGTATCAAAGGTTTCCCTGGGATAGAGGCTGCCAAAACAGGAGGTGTCATTAAATATTTAATAACGTCCTCAAAGGCATGCTAGTGTTTCTCTTACTAAAAGAATTTGTCATCCTTTTTAATTAATGCCAAGAAGGGCTGACACCTACTAAAGATATTAGAAATAAAGTTTCTCACATATGCCAACCTTCCTTGGAAGGAATGTAGTTGCTTTAAGGTTTTAGTTGGAGGCATTTCCAAGATAGCCTTAATCTTATCTCAGTCGATCTTGATTCCCGATGATGGACAATGAATCCTAGAAACTTTTGAGAGGTAACGCCAAAGGTGCATTTTAAGGGATTTATTTTAAGGTCATATTATTGTAACCGTTCGAAAATGATCCTTAAATCATACAAATGGTCTATTTTTTACTTACTCTTGATGAATAAATCATCCACGTAGCATTCCACTTGATTGTATACCAGATCAGAAAAAATCTTCGTCATTGTAGGTTGATATGCCGCTCCAGCATTCTTTAACCCAAATGGCATCACCGTGAAGCACAAAATCCCAATTGGTATTCTGAAGACTGAAAGTATTGCATCCTTGGGAGCCATCTCGATTTGGTTGTACCTCGACAATTCATCCATGAAAGAGAAAATCTCATGCGTTGAAACGGTGTCCACCATCATTTCTGGCATCGATAACAGGAATTCGTCTTTTGGATTTGCTTTATTTAAATCTCTAAAGTCGACACAAACACAGATTTGTACATTTTTCTTTATAAATAGCATAATGTTAGCTAAACATGTGGGGTATTGCTCTTCTTTTACAAAGTTAGCATCTATTAATTTCTTCACCTTGGTGATGACTTGCTGCTCTATTCGAGACACATTTTTCTAGGAACTTGTTTTATTGGGGTCATATCTATGTCCACCCTGAGTTTATGAACTACAACCTCTGCTCACAGTGCTAACATTTCATCATAACTTCATGCAAAGCAATCTTTAAACTATGTTAACAATTTGATCAATCCTAAAAATTCTTCATTGTTGAGTTGAGAATTTATAAATGTTGGTGTTAACCTCATTTTTTGTTGAGGTTTAGTTTGTCCCATTTAGTAGCCTAGTGTCTAGCCATAGGACTTTTCCTGTTGTCTATTCCTAGAAAACTAGATCTGGAACCCACACCATTAGAAATTTTACACTCTTCTCCACTCAACTTGAAGTTCCACATATTGCTCTCAACCTCTAAATACATAGTGGGTGGGGTAAGTGTGGGGGAAACTCAAGATGAGTCACCCTTAGGATTGCTGGACATTAAGGTTGACCCTGGGTGTTGGTCTAGAGCTAAGGCACTCACTACACTTATTTGCACTCACAATCACTCACAACCCTGAACTCAAATTTCTAG
>NEWO01000517.1:198254-216704 GCA_003013225.1 Phalaenopsis aphrodite | reverse complement strand
ACTTTAAAATGCAGTTTTTGGCGGGTTCTTCTCCTTATAACTCCCAAAAAGTGATTCCAAAGTCCATTTTAGGGGGTAAAATGAGGGAAGAGTCACTGTTTTTCAATTCCTTTGGCTTTCCATTCTACAAATTTTGTGAGATTTGAAATTTTCAACTAGATAAAGTTCATCAGTTTCGATGCGTAGAAGTTACATGATCGAGTTTTTGTGAAGAAGAGGCTAATTAAGGAAAAGGGATTTGTGAATCGAGGATTCAACACACCGAATACTTGAGTGGAAGAGATTATTGCATAGAGATGATGGGATATGCTTTGTTACACTACTACCGCCGTAGTTGTCCCTGTGGTGAAAGAGTTTTATGGAAATCTACATAGAATCAACTAAGGAATTGTTTATGTGCGAGGCAGGTTTGTGCAATTCACTCCTTCAAGAATAAATGAGATGTTTATGTTTTAAAGTGTTCCTATTTTCCATTATGCAAATTTTACCCCCTATAAGAGATAATATTAATGAACTCTATTGATACATGATCCCGATATTTTTTATATATAAGGATTTATCAAGTTGCACGACTACTTGAAGATTTTCATCTCTGACAATGACATCAAAAACTTGATCACAAACTTGATCACAAACTTGATCCCAAGAAATGTAATATTTCAATTATAACTTTAAATAGTAGAGATTCAACACAAGTATATGTATCGTTACCAAGTAATATAGGGCTTTCTAATTAAACATCGAATATCAATCCTACGGAGATCGAGGTTAATCACGGTGGCTTTCAAGAGATGTTTTAGTCTAAAAGAACATGCCATAGCTGGGAAGGTTGATAAAATTTTGGTTTTGATTATCCTATAGTTATTATTACAATACTACTTCTACTCTTAAACTAAAATACTTAGTGAAAGTCAGAAAGTGGGTTTAATATGTTAAAAGTACCCTTCCTCATGGAATGAAAGTAGTGACATGTGTAAAAAGTGAAATAAGCAGTGAGAGAGATTATGACAAATAAGATCAATTGTATTCTTTACCCTTACTAGAGATGCTGAAAAGAACATTGGTTAATATAAAGTTTGAATAGTTATGAAGACAGGCTAGAAAGGGAAGATACTAGCTCTCACTCTCACTCTAGAGTTCACTCTTATCCCTCCACCTTGAGGCTAACATCTCGCATCAAAACCTAAAATAATAAACCAAATTAGGTGGCTTTAGCTTATCACTCTAAAGTCTTTTAATTCTACACCCATCAAATATTATTTCCATATTTATTTGCATTCAACCATATGGACTACATTCTTATCCATACAATCTCATGTGATTCTCCACAGTTGATTGAGACAACACCACACGGATCTTACATGTTCTCACAACAGATTTTAACATGCAAGTTGATCAAGTTTACATGTAAATGAAGAACAAAGTAAAATCATCACAATATTTTCTCACTCTACTCAATTCTATATTCTACACAAGCATACTAATTCATTACAAGAGGGAAGTGTAAAGAAAACTACTCACTTCACATGGAGAAACAACAATAACTTTTCATTGAACAAGACTTTGAAACAATACAAACAAAGTACTATATTCAAATCAAAATATAATAAAAATACTTTTCTTTGATGGAAATCAAACTCTCATTGTATAGAAAAAACAATCTCCTTATAATCCTCTCCAAGAACAAAGTGAAAAGAAAAGAAGAAATTCTCACTCTCTCTTTCTCTCTCAGCTTGTCGGCCCCCTTGGTGCTCATGCCCAAGCCTTCTTCTTCTTCTCTAAGTATTTTTATCCTCTTCCAATTATTTTTTAAGAGTCTAAGAGTAATTTTAAAAGCATTTCCAAGCCTTATTTATAATTTCCTAAGAGATTCTTAGGTGTCTCTTCAAAAATCTCCATATTTATTGAATCTTCCAAATGGTGTCTCAAGTGCCTCTTTAAAACTCCTTATAACCACCACAAATTCTTCTATATAGTCATTTTTATTATTTTCAATGAATTCCTTAAGAGACACACGAAGCACTGCTTAAAAAATCATCTAAATCTGATGTATATTACAGAAGATATGCTGAAAAAAGTTTTTAGCGCTTAAGCACTGATTTTGAGATCTTATGCGCCCTCCTTTCTATCTGCTGGTGCCTAAGCACCGTTTTGGGCACTTAAGATCTGGGCACAGGCACTT
Organism: Phalaenopsis aphrodite; assembly: GCA_003013225.1. Lineage (NCBI taxonomy): Eukaryota > Viridiplantae > Streptophyta > Magnoliopsida > Asparagales > Orchidaceae > Phalaenopsis > Phalaenopsis aphrodite. Next base: position 214,522 of record NEWO01000517.1, on the reverse strand, counting down.
AAGTCCTTGTTTTTGGCCCCCATGGCTCCGATGTGCCCTGGTTCGACCTGATTTGCTCTAGTTTGCTCTGGTTTGCTCTGGTTTGGTCAAATTTTGTTTCTTTTGCTCTAATCACTCCAAATTCTTCAATTTGATGTACCTAAAACCAAAAACATAAGAAAACATACCTTTAAAGTGAAATATCAATATAAAATATAACATAAAAAATAGTACATTTTTAGACACATCAAAATCCCACAAACTTAAACATTACTTGTCCTCAAGTAATACTACATTTTAAAAATAGTTTATGTAGATTAGAGTTAATGGGTCATCCTTTATAATTGCTAAAATATTTTTTCTAAAAATGTGATATTTCAAATTAGAAGAACTTCTGGTGAATCAAACTAACCCAGAGTCTAAAATATTTATCCTCAAACTTGGGAATTTATTTTACTATCTAATTCAGAAATATATGTAGATTTTTCAAACTTTGGATCCTATGAACTTTACTTTTTAGACTTAAGAACTCTCTTAAAAATATTTTTTACTAATATAAGTATAAAATTTAAGCTTAGGATTGTTCTAAGTTCTTTACTCTTGAAAGACTCAAGTGAAACCAATTTTTGATTAGGACCTCTCCTCAAGCTTCTCTTCACTTTTTTTTGCATTTTTTTTTTAAGGATATTTTTGATCCATTATTTTTTTTTTCTCTCATTTTTTTATGTGAGGATTACTATATCTGGAGAAGTCCTTAAATAATTTTGAATTCCACTATCCTCTTCTAAAGTTAAAACTTATTACATTCCTTCACTTGAAAAGTTATTTTTTCTTAAAGAAAACCTTTCTAAGAGAGCCTTAAATGATTGAAAATAAAAATTCTAAGAATCCTTAAATTTTAAAAAATACAACTTTTCTAACTATAGATAGTTATTCATTTTCCCAAGTTCTCCACTAAATATTCTTAATTCTAGGTTCACCCTTTTCACTAAAAATATTTCTATACTTAAAATTCTAACATCCCTAAGGTGACTCCATACAACAATAATCATTAGAAATAAAATAAAAATTTATTTGTAGTACTCTTGAAAACACATAAGGTTTAAATTTGAAACATTTTTCTTTTTCCTCCAAACTTAAGCTCCAACATGTGTAACAATGAAGTACAAAAATATGCGGCAAGGAAAGATCACTTTTACAATTTACAACACATCCTACAAAAATATCACAAATAAAACATGGTAGAATATTGCATTAAAAAGTAAATCTACCCTAAACATGCTTGACATAACACTATAAAGAAGTTTTAAATAGTAGAACAATTACAAACTGAAGATTAAAGAGTAACACATTTTAAACTTTATAAATGAATTGTTAGATGCTAATAATTTTAAAAAATTGAGATAAGTTTTATCATCTCCAACGACTCATTCAACTTAACTCACAAACATAGGCACACAAACTTTAATACATAGACTCACAGATTCATAAATAAACAACAACTGAGGTTAATTTGATCTCCCTTCAACTCACATTTCCCCTCATTACTTTCAATTTCTAACGGAAGAAACTACACTAATAACCTGGGTATATTATAAAACTTTATATGTTTATCATCCATGGACCATAACTACCTCATGTGTTGCCAATTTTAGGGTTACTCTAAGTCTAAGGTATGCACCATATGTTAAATTAAAATAGTGTGATTCATCCATATGTTTTCACTAAGTAAGTTCATGACCTTACTCAGTGAAGATAAAGTCAGATAAAGGAAGTAATAGAGTTTACCTGGAGTATTCCAAGTCCAAACTCTACATGCTTCAAGGTAATGCTCGGCTCCAGTTGAGAACTAAGTTGTAACAGACTCGTCAACCTGCTACTACCAGAAATCATATACAAATCTAGTCATAACGAATGAATTAACTCACAACATTAATCCAATCCACTCTTATACATCAAACATGGATCAAAGCCCAAAATATCATTATTATCCAATCCAACATAACAATAATCACACTAAACATAAAACAAAGATAACCATGGGTTGCCTCCTATGAATCGCTTAGTCTAACACCGACGACCCAATGTATCCAATGTTTACTCTAGTTACCACACCATCAGAATCTCATTCATTTTGTCTACATACCATGGATTATGCCATTCAAAAATTTTTAATAATTCTTTCTAACGATTTCTTTTTTTGGTTTCATCATTCAATTTAGGTTCTTCTTATGATTGAGTCGAATTTGAAGATATAAAGACTGGTGGTGTAGATTCCCTAAATAGGTAGGATTTAAAATTGTATGGGGTACATTCATCTTAAGTTCATGAGAATTTTCAACAGATGGAATTAAAAGTTTACTATTTTTAGTAACGTCCATCACTTTGCACCTCTCATGAACATACATACAATCTTCTTTAAAGAATGTTTTCAACTCATCATGAAAGTCCATTTTGATCTCATCTGTTGACTTACTCTCAAAACTTTCTTGGAAATGGTCTTTACTTGGATAATCAATTTCATCTATCTAAAAACCATCATCATCTTTTCTCTCAGCTGAATAATTCATAGTCTTTATAACATCAAAAGTGGCTGCATGACCATTAATATTCATAGCCAACTCTCCTTTTGCACATCTATCATATCTTGTCGAGTAACAAGAAAAGGTTTTCGCAAAATAATTGGATTTTCTTTATCTTCCCCATATCTAATACAATAAAGTCCATAGGAAAGATAAATTTATTCACTTTAACAAGCACATCTTCTATAACCCCTTTTGAGTAAATGATAGATCGATCAGTTAACTGAAGGTTACAGTAGTGGAGAAATATCGACTAAACCTAACCTTCTAAATATAGATAGAGGCATCACATCAATGTTTGATCCTAAATCAAATAAAGCTTTTTCGCAATATCTTTCTCCAATTGCACAATGAATTGTTAAGCTACAAGGATCTTTAAGTTTCTGAGAAAGCTTTTTCTGAAGTATAGCGTTGCACTCCTCAATTAGTGCAACTATCTTGTAATCCCTAAATTTCATTTTCTTATTTAATATCTTCTTCATAAATTTTGCATAACTTTGCATCTGTTCCAAAGCATCACGGAAAGGAATATTTATCGTTAACTTCTTAAGTAGTTCCATGAACTTTGAAAATTGTTTATCCAACTTATGTTGTCTAAGTCTTTAAGGAAATGGAGGAAATGATCTTATTTGGAGATATTAATTTTTCCAGATCCTTAGAATCATGTTCTTCAAGTCTTTTAGTTGCCTTTATTTCTCTCACAGCTTCTTTCTTTTTTCTAACCACATCCTCTATCTCTCTTCCACTTCTTAATTAGACGACATCTACTTGTTCATTATTGTTCTCTTTAGGGTTAATCTCAATGTTGATAGGAAGTGTTTCTTGGAATCTTTTGCTAAGTTAATTAGAAATTTGTCCCAGTTGATTCTCTATGTTTCTAATCGCAGCATTTTGATCTTGCAACTAGTTTCCCATCTGCAATACCACTTCTTCTATAAACATCTTCTTATCCTCAAATTGTTGATCATTGTTAGATTCTGGTGGATATGAAGGTCTATAGTTTGTGTTCCCCTGATTATTCCAACTTCCATTAGGATTTGCATAATTATTTTCCCATTATTGGTTTCCACCCCTAGTAGAATGATACTAGTTAAAATTAGGATTGTTTTTTCAACCTGGGTTATAAAACTTAGAATTCGGGTTGTTTATGGTATTTAAAGTCTCATATGATAAGTTATAATCAATCATATGTCCTAACAAAATTTACTTGCTTACTGGAGTAACTTGAGGCTGCTTCATTCTGAATTGGTCCAACTTCCTTGATATTGCAGCAACCTGAGATGCTAGAATTGGGTTACCAACATCTAAGGGTTACCCAGCCCTGATTTTCACTCTTTGTGAGCACCAACATCTATTGCTTTCAAGTTTTGAATGCAATTATTCAATATAGCTTTATCCTTTGTTACATCAACCAGATTATTTGTTGGTAGTAATCTAACAGAAATGAAGTGGTGTCATACCTTTGACTGACTAGTCAAAATGGAAGCGAAGAAGTTAACTATCTTATAATTTTAAATCCTCCATTCTCCTCTTACATCAGTCAGAAAGGCAATCACTTCATCCAGTGATGAATCAATCTTCACGAGTGCAACATATTCATCAAAAATTACATTCTTAAGCCCATAAAAAGCATTGATCTTTTCTGCAATAAATTCAACTTGCTTACCTCTCACGAGAATGTGATCATCATCAGTAATGATCCACCAACAACAAAATCATTGGCTACCTTTTTAGGATTTAACCTTACATGGGGACATTGAAATTCTTTTATAGCCATTTTTACATTAATGATCCACCAACAACATTGTCAATTATAGACTTAAGAGATCTTACAAACCCATTGTAAAAAGTTTGAATGATTAACCAATCAAGCAGAGCATGGTGCAGACACTTTCTTAGTAGTTCCTTAAATCTTTCCCATGCTTTTTATATTGATTCTCCTTTATACTGACAAAATGAGATAATATCATTTCTAAGTTTAGTAGTCCTTGAAGGTGGAAAATACTTAGCTAGGAATTCCTAAATTAATTCCTCTCAATTTTTAATAAATTTAAGTGTTAATCAGTATAACCACAATTTAGCGATATCCCTTAGTGAGAAAGAAAAAATCCTTAGTCTAACATTATCATCTCACATGCCATTATAACAAAATGTAACACAAATTTCTAGAAAACTTGATAAGTGTAAATAGGGATTCTCCAAAAGAGTTCCCCCAAACTGGTTGTTCTGCACCAGTTGGATAGTCACTGGATTAATTTCAAACGAGTCGGCTTCTACGATAGGGGTTTGTATACTTGAGTTAATTTCATCTATCATAGGATTTACATAATCCCTCAAAGATTTATGATAATTTTCTAAGTTATTATTTTGAATATTTTCCATTTCCATTTCTAGTTTTTTAAGTCCTTTCTGTTTTTTTATTTTTTTTCCTTTTTTCTCACTCAGGATCATAAGACACAAGTCTAGCAGATCCTTTATTTTGCATATACAACACAACAAATAATACATTAACAATTAAACAAATAAAATAAAAAATATATTCAACACAACAAATCATTGTCAAAAACACCTTATTTTTCACACAAACAATTTCGTAGAACACTTTTTCATACAAAAAACACTTTTCACAAAAAAAAATATTTTTATGACACTTTAGTTTTCCAAGTATAAGCCTAATTACTTCAACAAAAATTCTCTTAAAAGTCAAGATCAACCATTGTGATCTGACCGCGACTTTATATATGCTTAAAAATATAAGTATTTAAGAGTGCTGCTAAAAGATTTAATTCCTCAGCAACTCTACCAGAACTTAGTAACAGTTATAGATTCGATAAAGATGGATGCATAAACTATTCAATAATTGTAAAGTCACACTTATCAACGCAAGTATACGTATCGCTCAAGTAATATAGGGCTCTAATGGAGTCCTAAATATCGATCCCACAAGGAGTAATATTAGAACTACGAACTAAGATTTTAGAAAAACAATACTTTAATCGCAACAACGAAATTCAATTTGCTTATGTGTCACTAATAGGCAATTGAAATAAATATGTAATTTTAATAACTATTAAATAACTAATTATACTAATAAAGTTTTTGATGTGATATTCAATATATAAGAAAGCTTCCTTCTCATTAACAAGAAATTATAGTGAATGAATAAAATGAATCAGTTCAATTTATATTGTGTCAAATAGAAGCATACATATTTTTTATCCTTTAGTCCAGGTATAAAGAACATTGACTAATCCTACACTTGTTTACTGAATACGCGGCTAGGCTGGGAGGATACCGACTCTCACTTTTGACCTCCCGCGTTCCCCTTGCCTGAGGGCTAACATCTACACTTCAGCACCCAAACAATAGGACCAAATTGGGGATTTTAGTCTGTCACTCTAAAATTTCCTATTCAACGCCCAATAATTTTATTTCCTTGTTTATTTGCACCCAACTTCCAAGGGTCTTGACCTCCCTGCATCTTGGATGTAATCTTCACTTTAGTTGTAAAACTCAACATATTTTAACAAATCTATTGGCCAGATTGAAAGTAAATTAAGATTGAAGTGAAAAGATCATCACAATTTCTTAAACATTTTTATGACTTCACCAATTCAAATCAACATTTCACAAATCTCAAGACAAGGGGAAGAGAAAACTACTCAGATCTCATGAGGAAAACACAACAAAACGTGAAATTCATATGTAAAAGCAAAGATATACAATATACAACAATAAATAAACTTATCTCTAATTTCTCCCCAAGAAAACTCCTCGAAGTTCATCTGAATCTCTTCCTTTCTTTACAGCACACAGACTTCCTCTTCGAAGCGGTAAGGAGGAAGAAATCTCTTACTTTCCCTCCACTCTTACAATATCTCAAATACTCATAATTTAGACTCTCTACACTTTTTTACCATTCAATTTGGAGCCTCTCCTCCTCTATTTTTGGCCAAAGTCTTCTCTTTAAAGGCGTGGATGAGCTTTCCCAAGAGTTGCCTAAGCACCCCTCCAAAATTCATCATCATCTAATGCCTAATTAGACATAACCGCCAAGCTCGCCATCGGCGGCCTCAATGGCGCCGTCGGCGGGCCTTCTAAGTGAATTAATTTTGGAGTTTCGGGAAAATCTCACCGTCAGCGTCGTTGGGCTCGCCGTCGACGCCCTAGTTCAGTTCTTTACATTTTGGTCCTTTTTGCTCCAAATTTGCTCCTTTTTGCATCTTTTTGCTCTAATGACCCTAATTCATCATTCCTGCAACAAAACATCAAAAATACATTTCTTTAAAGTGCAATATCATAAAAAATAGTATAAAATAGATATGAAAATCTCAAAATATTTTCCTTTGGTCAAAATCCCCCAAACTTAACTATTATTTGTCCTCAAGTAATTTTAGTACTACATAAAAGTTATGATCTACTATAGTAAAGTTTTAATTCAGAAATACTATAAGTTTGATTCAGATAAATATCATAGTGAGATTTTTAGAAAAAAATTAAGTAGTTAAATTAACTCTGTAGCTACAAGATTATCTAGTCATCAAGTTAAGAGTTCTAGTCTTCTATTCAATTCAAGAAGAACTATATGTTGCATTATTAAGTCACTTAGAATATTTAAATGATAGGAACTTCATAAGAACTCAACTAGTAAAAGATCTAATCCATAAATATAAGTTTAGGAATGTATTTAAGTTTTCCCTTTAGGTAGGTCCAGTGAAGCCAATTTTTGATTTGGCATATCCTCAAGCTTCTCCTCACTTCCATATTTTTTTTTCTTTCTTTNCTTTAGGTAGGTCCAGTGAAGCCAATTTTTGATTTGGCATATCCTCAAGCTTCTCCTCACTTCCATATTTTTTTTTCTTTCTTTTCTCTTTTTCATTTGGATTGCTTTCAATCCTATATATTTTTCTTTTCTTTTCAGGGATTGTTTTCAATCCTTTCTTTTTCATTTTTCAAATGAGGATTACTATATTTAGATAGCCTTTAATGATTTTGAACATCACATTTCTTTCCCTAAATTTGAAACTCAAAGTATTCTTTTACCTTATAAATATTGCATAGCTTTTACATCATTTAGCCCCAATTTTTTATTCTCAAATGAATTTTGAGATTCTTAATACTTCAAAATATAGTTTCCTTTACTTTAAATAGTTAACTATAGTCTTATTCTCTTATACTAAACATCTTAAGTTACAAAATTAATTTTCATTACAAAAATATTTCTTTAAAGCTAACATAATATTTAAATAGCTACAAAATATAGTGACCTGAATTAAATTCACTACATAAAATCATATTAATAATTTTTGAAAATATAGAAATAGAGGACATCTAATAGTTAATCTTTTCTTCCCTCCCCAAACTTAAATTTTTCTATATAAAATGATACAGGTGGAAAGAAAAACTCTGAATATAAATCATACCTCATTATTTTAGGCATTTTCATCATTCTGAAATTTTGCAGTCCTTCTCAACATTTCCACTTCACCTGGTCTGTAATATTAGGAGCTTTCTATACATGTAAATCATTAGAGAAATTTCTGGGTAATGAAATTTTGAAAAAAGTATAAAATTAAAATATTAAACAAGCACAATATTTCCTAACACAATCACAATACTAAACAAAACAATTACAATTGAATGTGAAATAAAATCACATTACATTACAAAATACTACTCAACATCTATTATACTACACATAAAAATTTAACTACTACATTAACTTTATAACAAAAATTAAAAATTATCCAAGTGCAACATAACAATAAAAAATTAAAGTCCAAATACATGAACATCCATTTCTATTACAAAAGATCATAAAAATAAAAGTACAAGTACAAGTACATCAATTACATCAGATATCAAAATCCCAAACTATGTCTTCATCTCCTTGATCAGCAGGTGGATTGGACTGATATTGAGTATATCGGGGGCACTTAGGGAAAGTAACATCAGGCTCACCTCTGTAGTGTCGGGTCTGAGCTTTGTAGTAAGCTATCCAAAATTTGAATGCCTTTGAAGGTAATCACTATCATAATCATGTTGACATTCTAAACCTCTAATCCTATCATTTATTAATTTTATGCTCTTCTACTGCAAGGTCAACTCATTCATCAAATCAGTCAAAGTAGGGGAACTAGAAGGTGGAAGGTCATAACTTGTAGATGGGACATCTCTACTAGTAGAAGGGTCTTGACTCCTACTTCCAGTTCTCCATTTCTCATGGGATTCATAAGTTTTCAAATTTTCTTTATTAATGGGTTTCATAGGTTGAACCCATTCCTCATATCCTTCAGCTTCCACTTCAAAAAGTCAGCAAAGTGCATAAATAAGGGTAGGATTTCCTAGACCTCCACTTGTTTCAGTTCTTGTCGTAGTCAATATATTCTTAAAAATAATTCTCCCCACATTTATAGTTCTATTATTCTGAATACAACAATTTAGAATAGTTCTATCTCTAGTTACCTCACTATGGTGATAAGTCGGTAACAAAGTAGAGGAAATGAAATAGTGTCACGCCTTAGAGGTGGCATTCAACATGGAAGCAGAAAAATTTAACCGTTCTCGGTTCTTTATCTTCCATATTTCTTTCCCATCAGTGAGAAAGTTGATCACATCATTCAGGAGGCCTTCCATAGTATTAAAAGATTCATAGTGACAGCTATAAGAGTCTGGGACTTTGTAAAAGGTGTTAATGTGGGCGGCAATAAATTCAACAGGAAATCCCCGCACTTGAATGATTTTGTCTTCAGAATAGAATACGTTGGTGTAGGATTCCTACACAATATTTACAATAGCTTTATTGGTGGTGTAACATAAGTTTTCCTACTTTCGCTCGGCAATAACTCGTTCAATTTCTCCTCTCGAACTTTCCAAAAATTGATCTTGTATACAATTCTTTCCTTCAAATACTAAAGTAAATCTTGATTGAGCCTTCACATTAACGAAGCAAGAATTGTCGAACTCAATTTGTCTCTTTTGACATGGAGTCATTTTAATCTAATCACAATTATAGAAAAATTCTAAAATATACTTCAAACATTCAAATAATGGCTTCTAAAAGTAATTTTAAGAGTTCAACACTAAGATCCATGAATTTCTTCCTAATATTTTCTTCACATTCTCAAATTTTTTTGATCTCCTCAATGTGGCAGAAATCCATGGTGAAAATAAAATACTTTTAGTTTGGAGTGAAGCTCTTACCTAGAGATGATCAAATCCGATGTCAAAAAGCCTTGAAATTGCCTCCCAATCCAAGATCTCTCAAGCCCTAGGTCAAAAATCGCATTTTTAAGGAAGAAGGGGATGATGAATAGTGGCGGTTGACTTGTCAAAATCATGGTTAAAGGTGTTTTTTCATGAGCTCATCGTTGGCGGGGTGTTCGGCGCCGTTGGCGCGCTCTATTGAAATTAAATCCTAAGTCTCGGGAAAAATCTGCCATCAGCGGCGTCGAGGGCGCCGTCAGTGGGCTTTATTAATTTGGTTCAATTTCCAGATTTTTGTGATTTCGATCATTTTCAAGCCTCAATGACATCCATTCAATCATTATAGACATAATTTTGAGTGATTAAATGATGTACTTATCACAAATAAACTTTCACAACACAAAACATCACATTTATATATAAATTTCAGGGGGTACAATATATTTTACATAACACACCAAAGTTTGGTATTTTCTCAACCTCAATACATTAATTCAGCGTCGCAATCCAAGCCACAACACTCAAAACTCTGAAAACAAAACATCCTATGCTTAGTCTCAACTATACAGAGATCTGAAAGCATAATTCTAAAGCAAAGTAAATGCAAAGTTCAAACTAAATTACACACACAGATAGACAGGTAACAATATAAATCTACTATTCATCAGATTCAGTACTAAATTCTCCTCTAAGATCACCCATTGATTGAACATGAATGAAGAGGTTGTAGAAGGGTCGGTATGGAAATTCTTCAGTAGAATCTTTTTCTATCAATTTCATTCTCCTCATCAGTCGTATCAAACTATCTTCTAAATGTCCAGAGTGCTCAAAATGTTCTTTCATCCTCCATTCTACATGATCAAAGAAATTTGAGATATTATTAATTGCATTCATGACATTTTGTACCTCTTTCTCCAATTTATTGATTCTGCGCAGGATCACCAGAGTCTTTTCAGGAACTATGGGTTGAATTGGCAGTGAATTCTGAGATGCTTGATCTATTATAATAGCCATGTCATTTTCATCTTCAAAAGCTAGGAATCTCTCAGTTGGGTCCAAAGGCTTCCATGGTAGAAGTTCATCTTCCCAATTTTCGTAGGATACTTGGAACTGACTGCAAAGTGAGAAAATTGTGGAAGGGTGTCCAAGCCCATAACTTGATCCATGAATGATCAGGCCCAAAATCGACTTCACAATTATCGATCCAATATCGATCGGCAGTCCCCTTTGGATGCAATAATTCCGAATAACACTTTCTTTAGAAACTTTACCGATCTTCATTGTCGGTCACAGTTTTGTAGAAATGAAGAAGTGTCAATGTTTCAAAATGGGACTTAGGAGTGTTGCAAAAACACTAGCATACCCATTTTCTCTCATTTCCCAGTCTTCAGTTTCGTCCATTAAATATTGGTAAATTTCATTCATTTGGTTTCTTGTTGGGATGAAGTTGGAATAGTGGCAGATATGAACGTTCTCGATCATGTATAATTCATTGATTCGTACAGGAGTGAAAGTGATCCATCTACCTTGCACATAAACGATTCCTTGGTTGATTCCATGCAAATTTGTATAAAATTCCTTCACCACTGGAACAACCACGACAGAAGTAGTATAGCACAACACTTCCCATCTTCTCCGCACTATCATCTCTTCAATTTTCATCGAGGGATTTTTCAATCCTCAATTTACAAATCCTTGTTCTTTGATCAATCTTTTCTTCATCAGTACCTTGTTGATGATTCTATGCGCTTCTGCACTAATAAATGTTCGTCGATTGAACACTCGCATTCTGGGATTATCAGGGGAATTGGACGCTATAGGAATGAAATTGGTGGAGTTTCACTTCATTTTTGGGGGAAATATGAACTTAGGAATCAAATTTGGGAGTTTACAAGGATAACAACAGCCCAAAATCTGCCAGAAATTGCCATTCAAACTCCAGAAACTGCCATCTCGCCGGTCTCGCCGTTGGCGGGGTTGAGGGCATTAGCGAGCCTCTATATTTATTTTTCCTAGAATTTCAGGAAAAACCCGCCGTCGGCGGCGTCAATGGCACCGTCGGCGCCCAAGGTAAAAATTGCATAGTTTCACTCTGGTCCAAATGCGTTCCAATTTTTCTTTATGGATCCAATTCTTATGATAATTCAATGGTAAATAAGAGTAGTATAGCTTAATACTTCAACAAAATAATGATAGTTTCAAATAAAAACTACTATAATTGCAAAAAAAGTAAAGATAAATATGGGTTACCTCCCATAAAGTGCTTGGTTTAACGTCGTCAGCCCGACCTATTCAGGTGTTATTCAGGTTGACTGATGAAGAAAAGATTTGAGGGTAGACTAGAAATTGATCAGTCAACCTCAAAATTTTAAAGACAAAATTTTAAAGAGTATAACATCAAAGATTCTGGCAGTTTTTGGGCAGGTGTTTTCAACAGTTTAGTGATATTTGCCACCTATGCTGACATTGCAACAACAAAGGAAATTCATTCATAAAACGAAAGCATATTTTTGGGATGAGCCTTATTTATATAAAAAAATGTAAGGATTTGATTATGAGCAGATGTGTACCTTATGAAGAAACTGACCTAATCATTCAGAAATGTCATGATTAAGAATTTGGAGGACTTTATGGGATTGATAAAACTGCTTATAAAATTTTACAAGCTGGATTTTATTGGCCTACTATCTTTAGAGATGTTTTTAGATACATAAAAACTTGTGATCGATGTCAACGAGTAGGCAATATATCTAGAAGAAAAAATGCCTCTAAATTTCATGTTAGAAGTTAAGATCTTTGACGTTTGGGCATTAGATTTTATGGGACGATTTATTCCTTTATTTGGGAACTTATATATATTAATTGTAGTGGACTATGTTTCTAAGTAGATCGAAGCACATGTTTTACCTCGTTGTGATGCTAAAAGTGTTTCAAGATTTTTAATGAAAATATTTTCACTAGATACAGAATGCCTAGGATGATTATCACTGACGGAGGATCTCATTTTAGGAATAAATATATTTAGAGATTGGAAGAAAAATTTGATATTTTTCATAGATTCTCTACTACCTATCATCCTCAAACCAGTGGGTTAGCTGAAGTTTCTAATAAAGAGATTAAAAAAATACTTGAAAAGACTGTAAACCCTATAGAGTAGATTGGTCCACTAGACTGGATACCACTGTTGACCTCAATTTTGGTTGAGGTTTAGTTTCTCCTCTTTAATAGCCTAGGGTCTAGCCATAGGACTTTTCCTGTTGACTATTCCTAGAAAGCTAGACATGGTACCCTCACCATTAGAAATCCTACCCTCTTCTTTACTCAACCTGAATTTCCACATGTTGGTCTCAACCTCTAAGTACTTAGTAGGTGGGGCCACTATGGGGGAAACTCAAGATGAGTCACCCTTAGGATTGCTGGACCTTAGGGTTGACCTTGGGTGTTGGTCTGGAGCTAAGGCACTCACTACACTAATCTGCACCCACAATCACTCACAACACTAAACTGAAATTTCTAGCTTAGATCCCTTGATCTTTTGGGATACTCATGTAGATGGTCCCCTAAACCTACTAGCCCTAAGGCCATGGTTTAACTAAGACCACTATGTAGAGGACCCAAAATGGGGTTTCCTTTGGTCCATGGCTTATTGGTGATGTTTGGTACCTTAAATCTACCAAAATACCCATCTTGGCCTTTTACCCCTAAAACATCCCCAAATTACCAAAATACCCCTCTTTGACCCAAAATTTCAAAAAATCCAAAAATTCCCAAAAAATCCCAATAGATTCCAAATATTCCTAATTTCATTTTGTTTAACTAACACATGACCCAATTTGGCCAATTTGACCATCTTTAACCAAAATCCCCAAATTGCCCTTTAAAGACTCAAATTTCCCCAAATCCAACACAAATGTCCATCAATTTGACCCCAATTCAAATCCTAAACCCAAATTAACTTTTGATATGATGAAACGAAACAAAATCTAAGCTCAATTGGTCCATAATTTGAGCCCAATTTTGATTGGGTCAAAACCCAAAATTTGACCATATGACCTAATCTCACCAAATTCAATCCATTGCCTAGTTAATTGGCCTCAATTAATGTTAAAAAATCTTTATAACATTCATATACAACAAAATAAACCATAAATTGGCCTTGGTGAAGCCTCAAATCCATTTTATTTTGGCCTAAATCAAAAATTCCCAAATTTAGCCCCAAATTGGCTAAGTCCCCAAATTTCACCCAATTGATTGGCTTAACCTCGAAATTGGCATCCAATTCATGTTGAAAACTCTTCATGATGTCCCTATTGACCATTTACAATAATCAATTTGTACTTATCCCAAAGCTAACCTAAGCTAGACCCAAGCCTAGCCCAACATGACCAAATTGATCAAAGTTCAAAATTCTTTCAAATTGACCTCTCAATTGAACTCAAAACCACTTCCATCCTTCACCAAAGTTGTTACTTATGATCATTTAAACCAAATGAAACAATAAATTGAGCCAATTGACATGGATAACCTAGCCCAAACCCAAGTTTTGGTCATTTGCACCCACTTGGACCCATACACTAAATGTGATCTAACCACCTTAAAGCCATTAAATTAACTCCGCCACAGCCATTAGTTGGACCTAGTGACCAGTCAAAACACCATGAAACCACCTAAATCAAGCCTTGGACCAAAGGTCCCCCAAATTAAGGGATCTTATTTCCAAAAATACACATGCTTAAGATATCTTTGCCAAATCCAACCACATTTGCATTAAATTGCTGTGATGGATTCCTCTGGGTTCCCTGAGCTCCTAGCCACCTCCCTCTGGTCGGTCGGCCAGCCTAGTGGCCGGAAAAGCCCAAAACCGAGAGCCACTCCCATGGCACCTCACCTCAATCAAACCTAGAGGCCACGTCATCCAAATCAAACTATGGAGCTCCTCTGCCCTCCACCTAAGCACCACAATGCACCCAAACTTATGCCCTGAGAGCCACCCCATGGCCTTTTTTTATAAAAACTCACGTCCCATGGCCATGGGATGTGTGCTGAAAATTTCTCATAGAGGCCTCTCCAAACTTCACACAGAGCTTCCCTAAGATCCCCTCAGTGCATTCCAACCATTTTCCCTCACCCATTCCCATTGTCGGAGCTCAATTTTTAGCTTGAAACCCTGCCAGAAACCAGGACAGAACCCAATACACCTCCACACTCCACAAAACTTCAATTATTTAGGGTTTAGGGTACCTTAGCCGTATGAATGTGTTCGTCTCACTTAGACGAGTTTATAGGATCAAATCTAAGGTGATTGAGTTGAGTCTAGGCCGAAATCTTAAGGTTTTAGTCTGGACAGGCACGGGATCATTCTATCGGGGACGATGACGGGGAGCCGTTCGATCAAGCGTGTATCAAATTGATGGAGGAGATCGAGCCGGATGATGCTTTAAGACATGAATACCGGGCCGAGTCAGCAAGCTACATGGACGGCGACTTCCAACCAGAGCGCGCCACGCATGCTTTCGGAGTCGTCGTAGGTTGAGGTGGCACGCACTGTTTAAATAGATAAATAGAGCTTTTTTTCCTATTTATTTAAATACCCTTAACTTCAAAAATACATAACTTCGTGTAAAAAAAATCACAAAAATAAAATAAAAATACCATCTTGCTCAGTGAACAGAGGAGAATAATGTAGAATATTTTTCAAGTCCATTTGATGCATAAAATATTTTTAATTAATTAAATACTATTTGGAATCATTTGATTCTCCATGCATATTGACACATCACCTTGGCTTGAAATTTTGACATATTGTAGCCTCTGTAGGGGGGAACATTCTCTGATTTTTCTAAAATCAGATGAGGTCCCTATACAGAGATCCATATTTTTCAAGTTATTTTATATCATTTCATTAAAATAATCATGGAAATTAGCATACTAGTTATTAAATCCCAAGAAAATTTTGGAAGGTCCACTATGGCCATAGAAACTTTTGAAAATAATTTCAAAGGTCAAGTCATTTAAAACATTCTTAAATTTTCCAAATACCAAATCACTAAGATGATTAATTTTGAAAAATATAAATATTTAAAGGACTAGATTTTTTATCTCCACTGTGGTTTATGATCCAGAGGACTTATCATAAAAGTTTCAAAATATTTTGAGTTCATTTAATAACTTAAATTGATTTATAAAGACAAATACCACTCTCGACACTTAAATGATTTTTAAAAATCAAAATATAATTCAAAAAATTATGAAACTTGGTTTTTTTGAGTTCTTTGTGCTCAAGGGTATTTTCTAAAAATAAAATGATATTTAAAATAAAAACTTGATTTTTAGACTATTCTAAATATTTAAATAATTAAAAATTCATAAAAATCACAAAAATAATAAAAATCATGAAAATGTTCTAAATTGTTTCCTAATTACTTAGGAATAATTAGAATATTTTTTCTGATTTTCTAAATAAAGATATTGAATTTCAAAGCTTAAAAATAATTTTTAAAA
>NEWO01000517.1:178470-190722 GCA_003013225.1 Phalaenopsis aphrodite | reverse complement strand
AGTCAGTTCCAAGTATCCTACAAAAATTGGGAAAAGGTACTTCTACCTTGGAAGACTTTGGACCCAATAGAGAGATTCCTAGCTTTTGAAGATGAAAATGACATGACCATTATAATAGATCAATCATCTCAGAATTCACTGCCAGTTCAACCCTTAATTCCTGACAAGTCTTTGATGATCCTGAGCTAAATCAAGAAATTGGAAAAGGAGATACAAAATGTCATGAATGCAATTAATAATATCTCTAATTTATTCAATCATCTGGACTGGAGGATAAAAGAACATTTTGTTCATTCTGGACATTTAGAAGATAGTTTGATATGACTGATGAGGAGGACGAAATTGATAGAAGAGGATTCCACTGAAAAATTTCTATAACCTCTTCGTTCTTTTGTAATCAATGGGTGATCTCAGAGAAGAATCTAGTACTGAATCTGAAGAATAGTAGATTCATATTACTACTTGTCTGTCTATCTATGTATTTTGATTTGGACTTTGTATTTGTTTTTCTTTAGAATTATGCTTTTAGATCTCTGTATAGTTGAAACTAAGCATAGGATGTTTTGTTTCCAGCATTTTGAGTGTTGTGGTTTGGATTGCGACGCTGACTTAATGTATTGAGGTTGAGAAAATACCAAACTTAGGTGTGTTATGTAACGTATATTGTATCCCTTGGAATTTATATATAAATGTAATGGTTTGTCTTTTGAAAGTTTATATGTGCTAAGTACATTATTTAGTAACTTAAAATTATGTCTATAATGATTGAAAATATGTTGTTAAGGCTTGAAATTGATAAAAATATGAAAATCTGGGATTTGAACCAAAATCAATAGAGCCCGCTGACGGCGCCCTTGACACAGCCGATGGTGGATTTTTCTTGAGACTCAGGCTCAAAATTCCAATAGAGAACGCCGATGCCACCATCAACCCCACCGACGGCAAGTTTGCAAAAAAACATTTTTGACCACGGTTTTGACCAGTCTACCGCCACTATTCATCATCTCCTTCCTCCTAAAAATGTCATTTTTGACCTAGGGCTTGAAAGATCTTGTATTGGAAGGCAATTTCAAGGTTTTTTGACACCTAATTTGATCATCTCTAGGTAAGAGCTTCACTCCAAACTAAGAATATTTGATTTTCACCATGGATTTCTTCAACATTGAAGAGATCCAAAAAATTTGAGGATGTGATGAAAATTTGAGAAGAAACTCATAGATCTCAGTGTTAAACTCTTAGAATTACTATTGGAAGCCATGATTTGCATATTTGAAGTAATTTTTGGAATTTTTCTATAATTTTATTAGATTGAAATGGCTCCTCGATAAAAGAGATGAGTTGAGTTCGATGAGTCTGACTTCATCAATGTGATGGCTCAAACAAAATTTACTTCAATATTTAAAGGAAAGAAGTGTATACAAGATCGAGTTTTGTAAAGTCTGAAGGAGAAATTGAAAGAGTTATTGTCGAGCGGAGGTGGGAAAACTTTTGTTACACCACTAATAAAGCTAATGCAAATGTTGTGAAGGAGTTCTACACCAATGTAATCTATTCTAAGATGGAATCGTTCAAGTGCCAGGATTTCCTGTTGAGTTTACTGTCGCCCGCATCAACACCTTTTACGAAGTCACAGACTCTTATAGCTGCCAATATGAATCCTTTAATACGATGAAGCCCCCCTGAATGATGTAATCAACTTTTTCACTGATGGGAAAGGAACATGGAAGATAAAGCTGCGAGAACAGGTATATTTTTCTTCTTCCATGCTCAATGCCGCCTCTAAGGCGTGACACTATTTCATTTCCTCTACTCTACTATCAACTTATCACCATAGTGAGGTAACTATAGATAAAGCTATTCTGAATTTTTGTATTCAGAATAGTAGAATTGTAAATGCGGGGAGAATTATTCTTAAGAATATATTGACTACGGCTAGGAGTGAGACAAGTGGAGGTCTATGACATCCTGACCTTATTTATGCAATTTGCAAACTTTATGGAGTGGAAATTGGAGATGAAGAATGGGTTTACCCTATGTAACCCATTAGTAAGGCCAATTTAAAAACTTATGAATCCCATGAGAAATGGAGAACTAGGAGTAAAAGTCAAGAACATTCTACTAGTAGAGATGTTCCCCTACAAGTTATGACCTTCCACCTTCTAGTTTCCCTACCCTCTCTGATTTGATGAATGAGTTGACCTTGTAGCGAAAGAGCATAGAGTTAATAAATGAAAGGATTGGAGGTTTAGTATGTTGATATGATTATGATAGTGAGTGCCTTCAGAGGCATTCAAATTTTGAGGTAGCCTATTATGAAACTCAGGCCCGACATTATAGAGGTGAGCCTAATGTACTTTTCTCGAGTGCCCCTGATATACTCAGTATCAACCCAATCCACCTGCTGATCAAAGTGACGAAGACATAGTTTGGGGTAATGATATTTGAATGTAATTTATGTACTTATATTTGTACTTTTATTTCTGTA
This sequence comes from Phalaenopsis aphrodite, assembly GCA_003013225.1. Taxonomy (NCBI): domain Eukaryota; kingdom Viridiplantae; phylum Streptophyta; class Magnoliopsida; order Asparagales; family Orchidaceae; genus Phalaenopsis; species Phalaenopsis aphrodite. The sequence continues at coordinate 188,237 of NEWO01000517.1, read as the reverse complement.
ATCTTTTTTTAATATAGGCTTGGATTGCTAACCACCTTGTAAGAGTTATGGACCAATAAAATCCTTATTTGGGTCCTCTATGTACTGGTCTTAGCTAAATCCTTGCCTAGGGCCAGTGGATCTAGGGGAAAATCTACATGAGTCTCCGAAAAGATCAAGCGTTCAAAGTTAATGATTTTGGGTTTAGGGTTGCAAGTGAATATATGTGATAGTGAGTGTAGGTAAGTGAACTAGCTCCAGACTAACACCTAGGGTCAGCTCAAAGGACAAGAAATCTTATGGGGACTTTCCTTGAGATTCCCCACACTTACCCCACCTACAAAGTGCTACATGTTAGGAATAATATGTGGAACTTCAAGTTGAGCAAGGAAGAGTTTAGAGTTTCTATTGGTGTGTGTTCCTTTTCTAGTTTTCTAGAAATAATCATTAGGAAATCCCTATGAATATACCCTAGGCTACAAAAGAGGGAAAACTAAACATCAACCAAAAGTGAGTCAATAAATGGACCCACAAAATGTGTGGTGTGTTGGGCAGGCACATTGCACGTATTGGCGTTGACTAACAAGATCAACAAAACTAACATAGACTCATAAGTCAACGGACCTAGAAATGTGTGTAAGAGTTGAGTGCTAGTTGTTTCTTCTGGGGATATAGCAGGTGAATATTTGATTGTAATCAAGGAGTAGGATTCTCACTGGGGATTGGAGAGTGGGTTTCAAATTATCAAGTTACAAGTGTTTGGAGAAGGGGAATCTGTATTTAGGTGCTGACCTCGAGATGGGAATTGAAATTTGAGTATCAATTACAAAAAGGAGAGTCAAAATTTAGGTACCAACCTCGAAGCGAGTAAATCAGAATTTAGGTACTGATCCTGGAACGAGAATTGAAATGTAGGTATTAATATCAGAAAGAGAATCAGAATTTATGTACCGATCTCAAATGATAGGAATCAGAATTTAGGTACTAATCCCGAAATGAGAATTGAAATTTATGTATCAATCTCAAAAAAATAATTGGAATTTAGGTATCAGCCTTGAAAGGAGGGAATCATAATTTTGGTACTGATCCCAAGATGAGAATTGAAATTTAGGTATCAATCTCAGAAAGAGAATAAGATTTTAGGTACTGACCGCAAAAGGATGGAACTAGAATTCAGGTACTGATCCCCAAAGGAGGGAATCATAGTTTAGATACTGATCTTAAAATGAGAATTGAAATTTAGGTATCAGTCTCAGTAAAATAATCAAATATTAGGTACTGATCTCGAAAGGAGGGAATAAGAATTTAAGTATTGATCTCGAAATGAGAATTGAAATTTTTGTATCAATCTTGGAAAGAGAATCAGAATTTAGATAAAGACATTAAAAGGAGGGAATCAGAATATAGGTACTGATCATGATAGGGGAATCGAAATTTGAGTATCAATTCCATAAAGAGAATTAAAATTTAGGAACCAACCATGAAAGGAGGGAATCAGAATTTAGGTACTGAACCAAAATGAGAATTGAAATTTAGTTATTAATCTCAAAAAAAATAAATTAGAATGTAGGCCCCAACCTTGAAAAAAGGGAATCACAATTTAGGTTCGAGCCCCAAAATGGGAATTGAAATTTAGGTATCAATCCCGAAAAGGGTGTTGGAATTTAGGTACCTACCTCGAAAGGATTGAATCAAAATTTTGTTTTTGACCCCAAAAAGGGAATTGAAATTCAGGTATCAATCTTAAAAAGAGTTTCAAAATTTAGTTAACAACCTCGAGAATCGGGAATAGGATGACATGCTTCATTTAAGAGGGTCTTATACCAATCTCGAGGATTGAGAGTAGAATGTCGTGCTCCATTCATGGTGGTCTTATACCATCTTTTGGATTGAGAATAAAATATTGTGTTCCATTCAAGGGGGCCTTATACCAATCTCAAAGATTGGGTCACATTAGGGAGGAAAGCACTGAGACACATACCCAACCGAAATGGTGACAAGGGAAAAGACTTAGCGTCTCGGTACGGTCCCGGAGAATAATATGAAAATAATGTAGAAAATTTGTGGTGTTGAACTCATAGATATGTGTCAGGTAAAAATAGGTATTGGTGAGAAAAAATTGTGAAATTTTGTGAGATCTTTGTGTAGAATGTGAAATTCCGCGAGGATTGTGAAGAAAATTAGAGCAAACAAGGACAGTCGTTCTGCGCGAGCAAAGAGTAGGAGACCTCAAAATCGAGAGAAACAACTCAGCATATTTATTTTCTTTTCTTTTTGTTTTTATCACATTTAATTATCATATATATATATATATATATTAAATTCAATTTTTGTTGGTTGATTTTCAAAAAAGAGTATTTTGTTTGAATTTAATTTTTATAAAGTATTTATTATTTTGTTATTTGTTCATTATGGTTCGGAACCAACGTATGGTTATGTGGCTCTTTAACAATCACACAAAAAGGGGCAATTGAACAAACAAACTAAATTTTGAAATTGATTTCATTATTCTGCTTCAAACAGGTGTTACAGATTGAACATAGGCCGAAAAATCAAAAGGTACAATATGTTGAACGCATCAAAAGTACATCAGAAAATATCTCATGCTGTGTTTGTATCACAAGATGGTATATTTGATACATTTATCATCTTATGTACTCTGCTAAAACGCAATACAAAAAGGGAACCCCTGACTGTCCATCCTCGGTGGAGTTAGCTCCCGATCGAGCTGACTTACTAAGCCATTCTCCAGGACAAGAGTCCCATGTACTTAGAGGTGTGACCCCCTCATAGCTCTTAAGGTTGTAGCTCTTCTAACTCCAGATCTGGTTGAAATCCTTATGGAATTTTGCTACTATCCATCCTTTTGAAAGTTACAGACAATATGTGGTGTCTTATCCTTAGAATGCAGTGTTTGGCAGTGTATGCTCCATTTCCCTTATGATTCAGTACTGAACCTATTGGCAACGGAATCTCTATGGATCCTCTGAACTCAGTGGGGCTAATGCCATTTATTTCTTTCCCGAACAAGATATTGCTCTTAATCATGAAGAAGGTCGTGCAAAAAGGTCTCACAAAATCATGGTGGTCTATATGTGGGGGAACGCAATCGCCTTCATTGTAAATATTGATGATGCAACTTTTAGGAATACAATCGGTTGGAAGTATGATGCATCGAACCATCTTCTTGATCATCCACTTTATCATAAGAGGTAACAGATACACCTCATAATTTCTTAAAATCCCTAGGGGATTTCCTTCTCTGTCTTTGGTAAAGTTATAACAACAACCATATTGTATGGTTATTCCGCCTTTTCCAAGCATCCATTTTGGTGGTTCAGATTAGGTCCTGTCAATTAGAAGACCAGCTCAACCCTTGATCCTTAGGTCGAATATACAGTTGAGAATGCTTCTTTCATTGCTTTCAGAGAAGACTCTGATGTACAGCTCTAAGCCTTCTAGTATATTGATAAATCTTCCTTGAACTTCTTCATAAAATTCAAATTCCCTTTTCATTACTTTACGCATTTTGTCGAATTCTGCCATGATGGTCATTGAAGGCTGTTTAGGACGCTCCATCATTTCAATATTAGTAGGAATCCATGCTGGTGTTGTCTCTATATCTAGCAAAATATATGATTCCCCCATTAAGTGATTAGTGATCTGGAATTCATCATCGATGGATATGTACACCTCAAGAGTGTTTTAACGCTCTAGGTGGAGAACATTGCAGTTTTGACATTCCACAAATTGCCCTATAGCTGCTATCCGTGTAGTAATCTTGGTGTTGCATGTCGGGCAACCCGCACAAAGATTATCTGAAAACCAGGTGTCATCAGCACTGTAGTGAACTCGAACTCATCCTTTATGGTAGGCAAGCTGGTAGAAGTCTCTCTAATGCATGGATCGTAGCTCTTCTCTTCAGGAATTGGGGTAAGCAAGTTTCTACTTCCTTCTAGCTTCTTCTTTCTTCATGTAAGAAAGATCTATGTTTTCGACTATTGGCATTTCTGCATTTAGTTCTTAGTAATGGTGCATCTGATAGTCTCTCATCTTTAGTAGTGACTAGGCCTTTAGTTGATGCAGTTATCATAGATGGCAGATGATTTGTCCCTTCCATTGGATCTTACGGCACTATCACTTTCTTCCCCTTCAGTTAGGAATCCTTTTTGGTGCTAATCTTTAACAGCGATGGTAGCCCTTCTTTTCTCGATGACTGACCATGTCCATCAAGGGATCTTCATAGTCTACATCAACTTGACCGAAGTCCATGTTGAAGTCTATGATGCCACCCTGCGGTGCCCTTCTTGCTCAAATTATAGCATGGCATCTTCTATCAGCTGATCGGTAGCATCGAGACAATCTTCTTATCATTCACTAGTATCAATAATGCAAAATTTTGAGTCATCAAATGGTCTAACTGTACTAAATACCAGACCCTCTTTTGAGTTTAAAGTTTGACTTTTAACATACCAAAATTTTTCAAAAAGCTCTAATTTAGCTTCTGACATTTGTTTGGCAAGTGCCCCTGCTGAATTAAATTTTGTACACAGGGTGAAAAGTGACCAAAAGGCAATTCTATTAATTCATTAGGATCCTCATCCAAATTTATATGATTTTTAAAAATAATAGAAGTAGAAGCACGATAAGACTTGATCAGCTTTGAACCAGTACTACGGACCTCCTTAACCTTTAAACACTTGACCTTTTGAGGGAGAATCAGAGTAAGGGACAGGGTGTTCATGTAGTGGTTTATCCGATCATACATTGTCTCATATTTGCTTTTCTCCATATATTCCAAGGATATTCCGTACTGTGGTTTCTTTTGTTTTATCACAACTATTTCATCTTCAGAACTTTCCTCATCATCAATGTTGATGGTCAGCCTAGCCCGTTCAACAATCAGGTTGGCTCTTCCGCGTCCACGTCCCCGGCTTGACCTCGGGTGTGTGAACTAAAAGAACTCTGCAAAGCTTAATGGCCTCCCTTTTGTGACTCATCCAAATCTTCACTTTTATTTGTCATAATTTCACGAGAGAATACAGTTTTTTTAGAGGTGCATTGTAGGCGGCATCTTCATGCATGCCAACTTCATGAACTGAAAAATGATTGTAAGTCTTCCTTAATGCAATGTTCTTTTCCTTCCTTGCAATACTTAATGCACTGGAGTAGAGATAATGGAACCATATTGTGTTCGTCAATCCACGATCAACCTATCAGAGCATTGAAAGGGGTCTCGACATTGATGGTATGGAATTTAATGGTTGTTACTAGTTCTCTAACTTTCATAAGTAGTGTAATTGATCCGAGAGCTCTCTCTCCCTTTTGTTTGAATCCCCTTAGTATCATTTTATCGATCCTAAGCTTTTGAGCTTCAATGTCTAAATAATCCAAAGTTTGTAGACTCATCAAGTAGACAGATGCTCCAGGATCTACCAAAACTCTGAAAAACACAAATCTATCAATGTTAACGGAGATATAGAGCGGTATGTTATGGTTAGCAGTAACAAAGCAACAAGTATTTATCTGTAAAGGTTACCCTCAGTTGTCCTTTCAATGGGTAAAATTCATTCAATGATGTGCTAGCCAATTGGGCTAAGCAAATCTTTGGGTCAAGCAAAGTTGTAACCAGAGATTTTCTAATCTTCTTTAACAAATTAGAGCGTCGTGGATGCTTAATTTGACCGACAACTTCATAAGATGAGCTAGCACATTGTAATCCACTTTGTATGAACCTCCCATTTTCTTTTGATTGCGTGGTTCTTCTATTGACGGAGGTGGAGGTAGCTCCTCTCGTGTTACTATTTGCTTTCCTTTATTCGTGTGAGCTATTCTTAGGGGTAATACTCTCCTGCTCCTTAAGTTCACCTCTTTAATTTCTTCTTCTTGAGATTTCATAAGTGAATCTTGTAGTGTTTCCTCTTTATCAGAAATAAGTAAGTTGATGGAAAGTGGTGTACTATGGCACTCGAGGATTGGTTCCTCACTCTCGGCGCTGTCGTAATCGGTATTGTTGATGTCTTCTTCGGTCTTACTAATTGGTTCATCGGACTTAAGTAAGACTTAATGATTGGTTTGGGAATCAATATTTAAGCAAGATTGATCATAATCGATTATGTTGTCACTAGAAACAGTTAAAACGTAACTGAAATCATAATCATTATATTCATAAGAACCTAGATGAGCAAAAAGATAATCATACAGTTGAAGGATTCGAGGATTTTCTTCTCCAAATCTAGACAACTAATCTAGCAGAGGTAGTCCCTATCCTACCCCATGTGTTATCAGTCTTTGTGGTGGTATTCTTCTTCTTTTTCTTTGATGGTGATGAATCTTCTGGCAAAATCTTCATCTCAGGCATGGCAGGCTGAAGACTTTGAATAGAAGCTTGTGCTGATGCATTCTGGATTTGGTTTAGTATTTTCTTAATCTTGTTCCAACTCGTACTTCATCCAACTTTTCTAGTATATGGCTCAAACGGAGAGACTTACTCAGCCAAAATCATATTTACACAACATTTTTCAAGCTCTTTTAAATATTCTTTCAAGATCGTTGTATTTCCTTCCTTAAGATTTTCTGAAGCCAATCTATAAAGAAGAAACAATCCTCTATAGAGTATCCATGAAATCTGTGATATGGACAATAATTTGGTTGACCCTTCTTGTCAACCTCTTCGAGTTTCTTTAGCTCTGGTTATCTGAACTTAGGTTTCTTCATCAGACTTCTTACCATTTTGGGTACGGCTTCATCTTTAAAGGAGTACACCGCTTTCTTATGTTTCGCAATGAAAATTTTCTTGTTCTATGTTCGGTATGATCCTCTCTAATGTGATTGCTTGCTATTCTGACCAAACTGTTGTGTCTGTTGTTGAGCATGCTCCAATGATGACTAATGAGAATTCTCTACATTTATCTTCATTGGTTGTTTTCCTTTATTGATCATTGTTATTGTTCTGAACTTTTTTTTAAATAATCTGGGTATCTTGGACTTCTTAACCTTCTCATGAGAATCCATATATTTGAGTTTTTCTTGAAGATTGCTACCTTTGTTGAACCGCTTCTTGAAGGTTTTAATGGTGAGTCCCTTGAGCATGAAAGCCACTGGCCCATGGATGCTCTTGATTAAGATTTCAATTTCATGATGTTCTTGTAGTTGAGGTTCACATTTAATGCTAAGGTTTCTCCACCTCAAAATATATTCCACTAACGTCTTGCTAGGCTTTTGCTTCTCTACTACAAGATCTCCAATAAACACATGATGCTGCGCTCTAGAAAATCTCTTCACGAATAGTTGTTCTAATTTAGTTTGATCTGTCAGGAAGTTCAACATAGCAATCAAAAGCGACTCCTGACAAGTGCTGACAAACAGTCAAAAGAGTGAAGCTTTGTTTCCACTTATATTACCGCAAATGGTTTGAAAATGCACTATAGGCTGCCTGGGATTTCCAGTCCAGTCAGATATCTTAAAGTTTTGCGACACAAAACCCTTAGGTAGGGTACGCCATCGAACTCCTCCGGGTAAGGACTACCCTTAAAAATCAATGCACCACCCTTAGATTGGGCTAAGGCCTCCCAAATTTTGCTCGACCATTTGCTCAAACTCTTTTTCTGGCATGGTGCTTGATGGACAATCCTTTTTTTGTTGATCATCTCTATTTGCTGAGCCAAGTTCTTATTTTTCATATATGATATGTATAATCTCAAGTTGATTGATATCTATGGAGGCTAACTGTGGTGGTTGAGACTGTCCCTAAGCTGTGGCCATGACAGTCATGACAGTAGCCATCTCTTCTATTCTTTACTCCATTTGGCTGATTTGCTCATCCCTTAGGAAAACAGTCCTACAAAGCTCATCTATGGTGTCCTCTTCGATGAGAGGTTGAGCGTCACACACAGATGCAGCGACTCTGGTTTTGATGGCATGAATATCCATGATATCTTCCTTGAGGTAATCATTGAAGTCAAAATATTCATCAACATCAATGGTAACTCAATGTTCTTGGGCCAACTCAAAAATCTTGAACTTGAGCTTTTTGACCTTTTCTTCAATTATTGATCCTTCTATCATCTTGAGATCTGAAGAACTTTACTAGACATCCTCTACTTGCTCATCAATCTCTCTAGCAATTACTATGAAAATGCTGGATACTTCAAACCCTTGCTTCATTCCATGATCCTGACCTTCAACCTCATTAGACCGTATCGATATGGTGACCTAGGGAACTCATACCTTTTTCTTTGATGGTGATGTCTTGAGATGAAGCGGCTCAGCAGAAACATTGACATGTCTAAGAGAAGTATGCTCCCATGATGTAGACCAGATACAGTACTTGGTAAGCTCTTCATTTTTTTCTTTGGAACTTTAGGAACGTTCTTGTGGCTGGTAATCAGTAGAATTCTCGGACCCAGATGTGACTTAATCGGTTGACGGCCTGTGGGCCTAGTGACGGTTGAATCGATACCAACAATGGTGGTATCAACTCTGCTTCTCAAGCGGAGCCAGACGTGAATGCAAGCAGGCAAAGCTTCAGTTGATTTTTGAGATCATCTAGTACATCTGACGTCCCTTAAAATTTCTTTCTTCATGTGAGGGGATAATGCACACCCCACTCATTTAAGTAACTCGCCAACTAAACAACCTTCCTTGGCAGCTAGTCTCAAAAAAACTAAACTGACTCAAGTAATAGAAGTAGACTTCTTCCTCTCCCTACCATGTCCATGAGGTGACGGTAAAGTAGCAGTGATCTTCTAGATACTTTCGTACCCATTAATATCCATTGAGGGATGGAACCTACTCCCTTACAGAAGTGGGTAGATGTCCCATAATCCTGACTCCTCCTAATGAGGACCGTCATCAATAGGCACTTAGAAATATGGGCTTTAGCAGCACTCTAAACCTTTTGGCTACGGTTTGTCCTTTGGTTTGAGTTAACGGTGCAATCCTCAAACCTGATGTGATTTTAAATACTGATGGTGGGACAACCAATCCTTCAGTCAGGTCTTCAACAAACATAACTTCTTTTTCCATAGCAGAAACAAAAACATCAGGCTTAGCAGGTGCCATGGTGGCAATATTCTTGACTTTCTTGTAAGAAAGGAAATCCTGAGCGCAGTTTAGGTTAAACTTAGTAGACAGTTCCTAAACCTCTGGAGCGTTGACTTTCATCATGATGAATGAGGATTTTCTGCGAATGATCTCAAGATCTTCAAATACAACTCCAAACTTGATGGTGGGTGCAACATTGCGGACATCACGGCTCATCAACAGGTTGCAAGAAAAAAGTGAGCATTGGGAACACCATTGCAACAAAAAAAAAGAAAGCTCTAGGCTTAGTTATTTGGCCAATACCTTGTAATCATAGTGCGAGCACTAAAAATTAACAGAGGTCGATCTGTAAACCAGGTAAGTCTTTATTTAATTTTTGGATATTTTAAGATTTTTGTGCACTAAAAATTAACAGAGGTCGATCTGTAAACCAGATAAGTCTTTATTTAATTTTTGGATATTTTAAGATTTTTGTAAAAATATTTTGAAAGCAAAAGGATTTAAGTAATATAAGTAAATTTAAAGAACAAACGCAACACGACTTTTGATTTAATTTGTGAATTAGTAAATCAAACTCGAAAGGGAAAAGAGAGAAGTTTAGGACCCACTATGGGACCAACTTTACAGTCCACAATGCCCATGTGGAACAATTTCACCAACACCTATTGGGGGTTCGACCCCACAAAAAGACTAAAAAGTTCTTAATGGCATCCTAAACCTTCCTATTCAAAAGGTGATTGAAC
>NEWO01000517.1:149664-170527 GCA_003013225.1 Phalaenopsis aphrodite | reverse complement strand
TATATGACATATGTTTGGTTTGCGAAAACTATTTTATTTATAAGCAAACAAGTTCCCCTGTTTAATACGAAGAATTAAATAGTGTTTATATTAAGATGGGTTTGAAAAAGCTTCCTAAAAGAGTAATCCCCTATATTTAATTACATCTTAAATAACCAAAGTCACTCAAGAAAACATTTGATAAAAATCAGAGATTATTATCTTCAAGGAGTTCAAAAGGATAGGACTTTTCAATGAAATCAGACAAAGAGGTGTGAAATAGGAATGACTCGGGTTATGATGTCAAATCAAATGTTCCTATGGCTATGGTTCTTTAAATATTGTGAGGAATATTAAAGATGATTAGAGTGACACCGGTTAGGATCCTACAGTTCCCTCATTCCGGTACAACTATTTTCTTTCAGATTCACTTAGTCTAAATGAATTTACTAAACTACACTTAATGAGTTCCATACTTTTATTTAGACCGTGACAAATCTCGTTAGTAACTGTAGGTTACCTCCTCTAAGGGATTCTTGATCATCCGATAGAGACGCCTTAATTTAGTTGTAAATATTTTTTGTGATGTTCAAGGTTAAATTTTGAGTTGTCTTATATTTTAAATGTTGTTGCAATAAATTTTATTTTGATTGATTTTAGTTTTTTTTTTGGTCTTGTGACTATCCTAGCAGTTTTGCTTTTCATGCAGGTTGACATTGTTATTTAACGTGAAAGCGCGAGATAAGAAGTACAGAAAGGTAATTGCATTAATTTAAACACATGCCTGTCGATCCTTCTCGTTCCTCCACCTGAAAGGTTAGTACTTGCAAACATGTATATAATTTTGTACGGAATTTAAATTGCAGGAGTAGACGAAGGTTTAGCTACCAAACCCCAATTTATGGTTTTATTGAATCTCAAAAGATCCTACTAGATGATTTTAGAACAAAAATATGGTAAGTCCAATTTGCTCTTCAAAATTTCCAATAGATTTCAAAATGCTCGAGGCATGACCCTAGACCATTTTGAAGATCTCTTGAAATTTTTTGATTTCATTTTGGACTTATCATATCGTTCCATTAATCATCCGAGGTTGAAGTGTGACTATCCTGTTGCTCAGCGAAGCTTGACAATTTAACTATCCCAAGATAGGATACACAGTTAATCAATTGATGTTTCATTTAAAGGTTAAGTGAGTGGATGCCCCTAAGGCATGTTTAAGTCATTTAAGACTGTGGTTCCTGCAACTAAAGTCAGGCTTGTAGTGTTTAAAGATGTTAATCACCAATCATATCATCTTATAAATCAAAGTAGTTAAGTTTAGACATTGAGCCTAGATCACTACCAAGCCCTTAACAATCAAAATAGGTAAAATGGTGATTGTCAAAATTTTGATTTAAGTGACATATATCTTTATGGAAAGATCACATCATCCTAAACTTTGGGCTTGAGAAAAGTAAATTATCATCTTTGCTATCTTAAGCCCATTACTTAAAAATCATTTGATCTTAATAGACTTCCAAGTATAGATGATTAGGAGAATTATGTTTTTTTTTATGTTGTGCAAGGATGGTGAGTGAGTTATTACCTTTTAATCTTATTGTATTTCAATCACCCAAACAGTTTATTAAGATCAAAATTACCGATTTTCNTGTTGTGCAAGGATGGTGAGTGAGTTATTACCTTTTAATCTTATTGTATTTCAATCACCCAAACAGTTTATTAAGATCAAAATTACCGATTTTCCCTTGGCTAATCCTAAGTTTTGATTAAGGCACCAAAATAAAAAATAACTATTTTGCCCATGTGGTGCTCCACCACATAACTCATTAAACATAACCCAAATGAGTTTGAGCATTTAGAGTATCTTATCCATGACGTAATTACAATATTAAAGGAGAATATGTAGGCTTCTCAAAATTTAATTTAATTTAGTTATTTATTTAAATTCAGAAAAGAGGATTTTCAAAAATTGATTTATTTAACTTTCCAAAATAAAGGTTTTTTTTTAAGAAATTATTAGAAGTTTCCCTAGGTCAGAGAAATACTTAAACAAAATTTATTTTTTAATTTTGGATCATTTAAATGATTGAATTAAATAGAAAATAATATTTTAATTATCAAAATTATTTTTTATATTTTTATTAGACTTCTTTGCGTTTTGAAAACGATAATCAACTTTTTTATTTTTATGATTTTTAATTTGTTTATTCCAATTATTTTATTGAGAAAATAATAAAAATTCATTTTTAAGCTTTTAAGATTTATTTTTAACTTAGAAAAAAAAGAAAAAAAAACATATTTTAATGAGTCCTAAGTGATCAGAGAGTAAATAAGCACATTTTGAAATATTTTTGATTGTTTTATTTTTTTTAATTATTTTTAATTATTTTTAAATTCAAAATAAGGCTAAAAAATTAAGTATTTTCTAAAACATAATTTTATTTTTCCGAAGTGCCTCTCATCAGAAGGAACTCAGAAAACCACTTTTCACAATTTTCCCAAGTGTATTTAATTTAATATAGTTATTTTTGTACAAAAATACATTGTTTCTTAGAAAATCAACTTTAATACACAAACTTAATCAAATAATTTTCAAATTTTTATAGTGGAGAAAAATGATTTTTATGAACAATGTGGAATTGATTTTGTTAGACTTAACCACATCACATGGGGTTTATTTCTAAACCTTCTTCTAATCAAGAAGAACCTATCTATATGGTTAATCAAGTATGAAATCAAGCTATTACATAAGGAGAGTTAGAATAAGCTTGGGTTAGGGTTAGAGTTCAATACCTCTATCTGAGAGGGGAAGCCTCAAACAGATTATTGTGGTAGCTTCAGTTAAGTTGAACGAACCTCTAGATGAAGACTTTTGCCCGGGTGAATTATCTAGTTATGATTTCGATTGAGGTAGATTTTAGGTGTTGGTCTAGAGCTATCTTAGAGGCTGTTTCAGAGAGGAGTTTCATGGGGAATCAACTCCTCTTGCCCTAAGGATGGTTTGCGCACAATTAATTTGAGTTTGGTGGATTATGAAGAGATGTCTTGATATGAGCTGAAAGTTTGAGCTCTAAATTGGAATTTCATAATGGGAATCAAAGGGGGAAGATGGTTATATTGAACTTAGGGATGCTTGAAAAGTATCTAGTGAGATATTGGTAAAGTTTCCACAAGGATTTGGAACACTTCTTTCTTTGGCCATGGATGGGCTGATTAAATAGAAGAGCATGGGCTAGCCATAGGGCCAATTGATGGGTTCAAAGAGTTGCTTATGTGGAGGATTGAGGAGCTATAAAGAGCCATTAGGATGGGTTGGACTCTAGGGTTGAAATTGGTTCTGATTTAAGGGTGGTGGACCTCACTTTTAAAGATTTCGAGCCCTTAGGCCGACCAACAAGGGTAGGGGAGGTGGTCAAGTGGTCAGGTGAGCCAGTCGGAGGTTTATTATGATTTACCCCTAATGATTAGTGATGGTTTGGATATTTTGGTTTAGACCTAAAAATGGGATAAGATCCCTTAAATTAGCGGACCCTTGGTCCATAGCTCACCAAGCTGATTTAAGAAGGTTTAGCATGGTCAATAGAGTGTGTTAAGTGGCTATAGAGAACTTAATTTGGTGACATTAGCATGGCTAAGTCAATTTTTGGGAAGGGTTCAATTTGGGTCAAAATGGCTAGAAGTTGGGTTTGGCTTAGGCTAGCCATGACATTGAGCTCAATTGATTTATCAATATTATGTAGATGACTGACATGAGGAGTTTAGAAAAGATTTGGTGTGATTTTTAATTGGTTTGGAGGTTCAATTTTGAGGATTTTGGGCATTTGGGCAATTTGGTGGTGTTGGGTTAGACTTGGGTATAAGATAGGCTAAGGTTGGGGTAGGTCCAATTTGATGGTTCAAAATGTTCTAGAGGAATGTCATAAAAAGTTTTCAACATAAACTGGGTGTCAATTTGTAAGTTTGGGTATTCAATTATGCGACCTTGGAGACATAGCAAATTTAGAGAAAATTTGGGGATTTTGGATGGGTTAAAATTGAGTGAAATTGAGGCCATTTAAAGGTCCACTTTGATGTGTAGGATTCTTATGAAGAGTTTAAGATTTAAATTAAGGCAAATTGCGTATGCTATGGGGTTCAATTTGCTGGGGTTAAGTCATAGGGTCAAAATTGGGGGTTTAATTTAGATCAAAATTGAGCTCTAATCATGGGTTCATTAGCCTTAAATTTTTTGTTCACTTATGGAGGGTTGGAGCCAAATAGATGGGTATGTGAGGTAAATTTGAAGAAATTGGGCCTTTAAGGGCAATTTGGAATTTTTTTGTTAATGTGGTCTATTTGGCCAATTTGTGTTAAATTAAAGGGTCTAAATTGGTTTTAGGGACATTTGAAATGATTTTGAGGGTTTTAGCAAAGTTTGGGCAACCAACGATATTTTTGTAATTTTGACAATTAGAGGATATTTTTGTAATTTTAGAATTTTGGGTGGTTTTGAGAAATTTGGGTAATTTCACATAGTTTGAAATGATTTTTTTTGGTGAAATTGGGAACTTTGGTCAAATTTTGGGTTTGATGGGCATTTATGTAATTTGGGTGAATTTGGGGGACAAAATGCTAAGTTGTATATTTTGGTAGACTTGGGGTAGCAACCGCCTTGTATGAGCTATGGACGAATAAAATCCCCATTTGGTTCTTCTATGTAGTGGTCTTAGCTAAACACTTTCCTAGAGCAAGTGGGTCTAAGGGACCATCTACATAAGTCTCCCAAAATATCAAAGGGATGAAAGTCAACAATTGTGGGTTTAGGGTTACAAGTGAATAAAGGTAATAGTGAGTGTAAGTGAGTGAACTAGCTTCAAACCAACACCCAGAGCCAGCACGAAGGTAAAGCAGTTCTTTGGGGACTCTCCCTGAGATCCCTAATAATGACCCCACCTACTAAGTGGTAGAGGTTACGACCAATATGTTGAACTTCAAGTTTGGAAGGTAGAGTTTATAAGGGTGTGCATTCCTTTTCTAGTTTTCTAGGAATAGTCATCCCTTATGGCTAGACCCTAGGCTAATAAAGAGGGAAACTAAACCTTAACTAAAAGTGAGGTGAACAGTGTACTTAGAGGTGCAACCTTCTCATAGCTCATAAGGCTGTAGTTCTTCCAATTCTAGGTCTAGATGGAACCCTCGTGGAATTTTACAATCTTTCATTCTTCTTAATGTTACAGATACTATGGGATATCGCACTTCTAGGATGAAGTGTTTCACCAATTTGGCCCCATTTCCTTTTAACACCACTATCGGTCCCATCGACAGTTGAATCTCAGCATACGCTATGAATTCCCCATAGCCAATGATGTCAATTTCTTTTTCAAAGAGCATGTTTCTTCTACTCATGAAAGACACTGTGCCAAAAGGTCTGACAAAATCATGGTGGTCAATATTGGGAGGAATGAAATCCACATTCTCATAAATGTTAATTATGCAGCTATTTGGGATACAATCGAGTGGTAATATACTCCATCAAACCAGCCTCTTAACCATTACTTTTATTCCATAAGGCATTGGATGCACCTAATCGTATATTAAGATTCTAGGGGGCTTCCCATGCCTATCTTTAATAAAATTGTAGCAACATCCACATTGAATGGTTATTCTTCCTTTCTGGCGCATCCATTTTCGCGGCTCTGAATAAGTTCTCGGCCTCAGCTGACCAGCTCGACCTCTGTCCCTCAGTTTGATTACACAATCTAAAATTCTTTTTTTTTTATCATTTTTTGAGAAGACCCCAGTGTACAGTGCGAAACCTTCCAAAATGTTGATAATCTTACCTGGGACTTCTTTGTAGAACTCAAACTCTCTTCTTTTGACTCCGGTCATTCTTTCTAATTCTACTGTAGAAATCTCCTCAAAATTTTGGGTTCATCTTCTTGTCTAGACATTTTCATGAATCCATGTTTGATCTAGTTCTGTAGCTAATGGGACGTACGATTCCACATCTGAATGTGCTGCCTTTTGAGCTCCTACACTGGCGGTTGCAAACTCTTTAAAAAAACTATTGCAATCTAAGTGTAGAACATTGTATCTCGAACATTCAACGAATAATCTTCTGGTAGATGCTTCCAAGGGAATCTCTACATTGCATAGCGGGCAACCCTTGTAATATTCATGAGGTGTTTCTATCTTTATCTACTCTATTGTCGGCTTTAACTCATCCTCCGTACTAGGTGGGCTAGAAGAAGTCTCCTTCATTCATGGTTCATAAATCTTCCCCTCAGAAATAGAGGTGAGTAGACCTGCTGCTTCGTTATGTCGTTTTCTTTCTTCTCATAGGAAAGCTCTATGTTTGTGCCGGTTGGCATTACGGCGCTGAGTTCTTCTGAGCAGTGCATCTGACACTCTCTCTTCATCGGCACCTACTAAATCCCTTGTCAAATCAGTTATCAGGGACTGTAGATGATTGGTTCCTTCAATTAGATATTTTTGTTGAGTGATTACTTTCTTCCTCTTCCGTGAGAAATCTTCTCCGGTAACCATCAGTTATCTGACAATCCTTCCTTTTCCCTGTGACCGACGACGTCCATCACTGGGATTCTCATATTCTACATTGACTTGACTGAAGTCTAAGTCCAAGTCTATAATACCACCCTGAGCAGCCCTTTCTTCATTCAGTGTGAGATTGAGGCCATCTTGAAGAGAGAAAATCAGCTTGCGTCATGACATTTATTTTGTAGAAGAAAGAAAAAAACATCAGTGTGCTTACATTCATCATGAACAAGAGCAAAAAAAAAGCACTTATTAAATAATAAAAAACCTTTTTTATTTGTAACTTTTATTTATTCAATTTAATTTAGTTTTAATTAGTTTTTGAAAACTAGGAACAGAAGTAGAGAAACGAAGTGAGAAAATTTCAACAAATTTTCATTTTTTTAGGTTAATTTATTACAAAACATGGGACCCAGTCACATACGCATGGAGAAATAAATAACCTTAGAATAATCAAAATTTCAAAACCAAATTTTGATTTCAAGCAGTGTCACGTTGGGTAATATATCTTCAAGTAGCGGCCATTGACCGGCAAGATGGGTCTTTCGCCCCAAAAATCCACTAGTTGTTAAGATCCTCCTGAGTAAACTTCTTCTATGACAAATGGTCCCTCCTAAGTTGGTTAAAATTTGTTAAACTTAAACTTCAATTGGCATTGGTGAGGCCTCAATTTTATTTGATTTCAACCTAAGCCAAAAAATCCCACATTTTGCCTCAAATTAGCCATGTCCCCAAACTTCGCCATATTGAGGGCCTTAACCCCAAAATTTCCATTCTATGTCTTCATGAAAAATCTTCACAACATCTCTCTTGATCACGTGGAACATTTAATTTGGACTTAGTCCAAGGCTAGCTCAACCTATACCCATGTCTAACCCAACCTGTCTAAATTGACTAAATTTTAAAAATCTCTCAAATTGACTCACCAATTGAACTCAAAATCACTTCAACCCTTCACCAAAAATCTTCATAACAATCATCTACACAGAGTTGATGAATTAATTGGGTCAATTGACATGGATATCCTAGCCCAAACCCAAGCTTTGATCACTTGGACCCACATTGAGCCCATGTACTAAAGATGGCCTAACTACCCCAATTTCACAAAATTAATGACTCCACAACCTTTAGTTGGACACTAGTGACCAGCCTAAACCCCATGAAACCACCTAAGATAAGGCATGGACTAAAGATCCCCTAAATTAAGGGATTTAAAGCCATATTTTCTTAATCCTTGTATATTTTTTGCCAAAATAAAGCCTAAACACATTAAATTGTTGTGAAATATTCCCCTGGCTCACCTGACTTCCCTAGCCACCTCCCCTGGCCGATCGCCCAGACTAGCGGCCGGAAAATGGCCAAACCGAGAGCCACCCCCATGGGATTAAATCCAATTCAAACCTAGAGGCCACCTCATCGAAATTGAAGCTTAGATCCTCTCTGCCCTCCACACAGGCAGCACATTTCACGCCCAGCAAGCCTAATGCCATTTTTATAAAAAACACCCCTCCATGACCATGGAGGGAGAGCTGAAAAATTCCTCTAAGAGACTTCCCCAAATTGATCCCAAAGCCTCTTTGAGACCTCCTCAGTGCAACCCAACCACCACATTGCCCTGAATCCCTTTGTCGGAGTCCAATTTTTTAGCTCAAAACCTTGCTAGAGATAGGACAAAGCTTTCCACCACTCTAAACTCCACCATACTCAAATTAAACTCACCCACACCTTCACAAAATTGAAAGAAGCCAAAGCCCCATCAATTCTCCCTTCCATAGAGCCCTTAGTATGGACTTTGATCAACACCTGAAATCGGCCTTGGTCAAATTTGGGTCTAGGCATTTCAACATAGCAAGAGGCTTTTTCCCTAGCTTCTTTGGACTTCAACGAATGTGCCGAGACTCTCTGATCGAAGTTTCCCTTCTCAGAGCCTATTGTACCTCTCCTCCTTCCGAGTCTAGTTGGATTCTCCATTTGATTAGGCTTAATTTAATTGCATGATTACCATATGCATATGTTCGTCTCACTTAGACGAGTCTAGAGTATCAATCCCAATGTGATTTGGTTGAGTCTAAGCCGAGATCTTAGAGATTTAGTGTGGATGGTCACAGGATCACTCTATCAGGGACGATGACGGGGAGTCGTCCGATCGGCGTGTATAGGATAGACGGAGGGGATCGAGCCGGGCAACGTTTTCTTACATGAACCGCGGGCTGAGTTAATGGCTACGTGGATGGCAGTGTCCAACCAGAGCGTGTCACGCGTGCCTTCAGAGCTGCTGAGGATATAGTCAGTGTTGCACGTTTAAATAGATAAATAGGGAATTTAAAAAATTAGAAAATGATCCCTAGCTTTGAAAATTTAGATCTTGGTGTGGAAAAATCATAAAAATAAAATAAAAACAATCTTTTGCTTAGTTAAAAGAGGAGAAAATGTGGAAATAATTTGTAGTCCCTTTGATGCATATTTTTTATTAATTAATTAAACACTGATTTGGATATTTTGATTCTCCATGCATGTAGTAATATCACAATAGCTTAAAATTTTAGCTTGTTGTTACCCCTGTCTTAAAAAACATTCCCTAATTTTTCCAAAGTCAGAGAAGGTCCCTACATGGAGAATCATATTTTTCAAGTTTATGTGCATTATTTGCTTAAATTAATCCTGGAAACTCGCATGTTACTTAGAAAAATCCAAGAAAATTGTGGAAGGTTTATGATGACCAGAGAGTCTTTATGAAAATTTCTCATGAGCAAAGTCATTCAAAATACAGCTAATCTTTTCAAAACCCAAATCACTAAGTAAATAATTTTGAAAAATAGAAACAACAAAATGACTTGGTTTTTGATCTCCACTATTGTTTAGGATCCAGAGAGCAAATTGATTTTTCTAGTTAATTAACATTTTTTGCACTAAAAAAAATTTTAATAATTAAAATATAACTTGAAAAATCATAAAACGTGGGTTTTTCAGTTTTCTGTGATCAGGGACATTTTCTAAAAATAAAATGGTTTTTAAAACAAAAACTTCATTTTTAGCCTCTTTTAAATATTAAAATAATTAAAAATTCATAAAAATCACAAAAATAAAAAAAAATTCATGAAAATGTTCTAAATTGCCTCCTAAGCACTTAGGAATAATTAGGATATTTTTGTTGATTTTTTGAATGAAGATACTGAATTTTACATCTTAAAAATAATTTTTTAAAGGCTAAAATGGATTTTCACTAAAAAAAGTTGCAATAAATAAAATAAAATTCAGAAAAATATATTTTTTTTCCACTAGGTTCATTTAAATAAGGATTTGAAAAGTAAATATCATTGAAAATTACAACATCTTTCAAACACTACAAGCCCAATTAGGATCAAAATTTGGCTAAGTGTTGCAATAACACTAACTTGCCTCTTTAAGGGTCTTCACCCACATGATATTCAAAATTAAATTACAAATGATAATTATCTTATTGTTAGGGATAATTGAGACATCAATGTTCATTTCGCATTAGGGTGTTCACAGGATGATGTATTGGGAAACAAAATAAGTTTAAAAGAACTCGGGATTTTCCACCAGACAGTGAGAGAATAGCATGGACCTGCATCTTTTTCTAGATCTGTTGGAGATCTACTAAACTTAATATGTTTTGCTTGATAAATAACATCCTTAATCAAATTAATAAGGACCCACCAACATATGACCTAGGGTTAGGTAGGTTGTCAAAATTTAACTTCCTTGCTTCATATAAACTACCTTAACATGCATTTTAAGTTTCAGGCTGTGGAACTAGAAGACTCACTAGGTACGCTTTTACATTTTTCAGCGTTATCTTTCATGTACTTTCATATTGTACTTTTATACCTGCAAATTTGCATGCTAAACAACAACGCCCCCTGCATAAAGACTAAAACTCTCAGGATAGCAACAAAACCAAAATCAAAACTAAAATTAAAATCAACCAAGATAAAATTCATCTTCACAACATTCAAAACAAAAAATAAATCAAAATTTATTCACAAACATCACACAAAACTATAATTGCAACTAAGTTACGATGTCTCTATCTGATGATTGGGAATCCCTAGAAAGAGGTAACTTACGGTTGCTAACGAGGATTCCCACGATCTAAATGAAATTATGAAACTCATTAAGTTGAGTTTAGTAAATTCATTTAGACTAAGTGAATCCAATATAAAATAGTGGTGTCGAAATGAGGGAACCGTAGGATCCTAAATGGTGTCGCTCTAATCAACTTTAACATGCTTACATAAATTTTAAATAACTTTAACCATAGGGCCATCTGATTTGACATGATAACTTGACACACTAGAAAACTCAAACTCGTCGCGACAAGGAGCTTGAAGCTAGCATGGTGAGCAGCACCACCATCTTCAACAGCAAAACCTGTCTTCCCCAACTAAATCAATCTTCCTTCCTTAGATATAAACAACAAAGCCATAGGACCTCGAGGTTGTTGGATTATGCAATGTTTATCCTCATCTTATCTTTAGGCCTTTGTACAGCCCTGTTATACGATATAAGCCCTAACTCATCTTAGAATTCCGAGGTTGTCGTCCGTCATGACCTAAATCCTCACATCTTTGAGGTTATTTGTGTGATCATTTCACACGAATGTAGGTCCTAACTAATAAAATTGGAAGGATGAAACACCTAAATATTTTTTCTCAAAATAGAAGCCAAACATTAGGATAGCTTAAGAATTCACTGAGGTTCTCCTCTGGATCCATGACATCCCTTAGTTCTTCCTCATTTCGACTCTACAACAAATTGTTCCAAATTTGAACCAATCCCCTTTCACACTTTTACATCTGATCTCATTAAAAAGTCCTACCCTTTGAAACTCCTTGAAGATAATATTTTCTGATTTTTATCGAGAATCTTCTTAGGTGACTTTGATCATTTAAGATGTAATTAACTATAGGGGTTTGCCCTTATAAGAAGCATGTCCAAACCTAGCTTAATATAAATCCTACTTAATTCTTTATATTAAATAAGGGAACTTCTTGGAAAATACAAAAGTTTCACAGACCAAAAGGATGTCATATATTCCTTAGTTTATTTGATCGAGCCTCATTCTCAAGTTTTGTGTTTATCCTTCGGGATAGACACAGGATTTGAGGTACATTGCTGTTTCATTTAAACTATGAAAAACATGGCGTCAGTTTGATTTTATATTTTTCTAAAATTAAATATAAATGTAAATTAAGATGTCCTTCCAAGCGGGCCAAGGGATTTTGATTCTAGTGACCGCCAGTTTCTTACGGGCAACTACTACAACCAAAAATAGCTTCGACAGTTACATCGATGAAGATTTCATCAATATTTAAGTCATCGAGACTAGAGCTCTCTCATCTGCGTGTGATGCCTAACCTCTCATCAAAGAGAACACCACGAATGAATTATGTAGAGCCATTCTCTTAAGAGATAACAGATTAGCCAAATGGAAAAGAGAATGGATGAGATGGCCGCCACCATTGCTGCCACGACTACTGTTAATGGGCAATCCCAATCATAGCAGGTTGCTTCTCTAGGAGTTGACCAACCCAAAATAATCCATATTACCAATGAATGAAGAGAAGTTGCCTGTCCTAATGGAGAAGTGTAGCCGAAGAAGGATTCCTCACCATATACTAAACAAGAAAAATATATTAAACGATTGGTGGAACAATAAGTTCAGGAGTCCTTAGCCAAATCTAAGGGTGGTGCATTATTTTTGAGGGGCAGACCTAACCCGAAAGATATTGATGTCACACTCTACCTCAAGTGTTTTTTGTCACTGAATTTCAAGACACTCAATGAGACCGGAAATCCCAGGCAACATATAGCACATTTTTGAGCCAGTTGTGGTAACAGTTGAGGAAAAGAAGCCTTACTCTTCCGACAGTTCTTCAACAGCCTGTCTGGAATAGCTTTTAATTAATATGACGATTTACCTAATAGATCAGTTAAGATGTTTGCCAAATTAATATAGATGTTTGTAAAGAGATTTGTTGGAGCACAATACCATGTTTCTATTGGAGATTTTTTAGTGGAGAAGCAAAGACCCAACGAGACTCTAGTGGATTATACTTGAGGTGGAGAAAGCTTGGCATGAAATGTGAACTTCAACTACATGAACAATATGTGATTGAGATTCTACTCAAAAGCATACATGGATAGGTAGCTTTCATGCTCAAGGGACTAACCATCAAATCCTTTGAGAAGTTGTTAAGCGAAGCCAACAATTTATAGGAGGAAGTTAAACATATGGATTCCCAAGAGAAAGCTGAGAAATCAAGGCCAACTAGAGCATTTGAAAAGAAGTCTGAGACAGTGAAAACAGTCAATAAAAACAACCAATGAAGATACAGGAAAAGCATTCTCACCAATATTCCTAACAATTGTTACAACATGCTCAGTAACAAATACAACAGTATAACAAATCCAACCAACAATCATACCAGGGAGGATCATACCGAGTAAAAGGTAAAACGGGTTTGACTCTTTTAGAATGAAGGAGAGGAGTGTATTCTTTCAAAGATGAGGCTGTGCCAAAGATGTTCAGAAATTTAATGAAAAAGCCAAAGTTTAGATTATCAGAACTGAAGAATCCGGAAGAAATTGGCAAGAAAGAATATCCTAATTTTCGCCCCTACCACAGGATGTTGGGACATATTGTTTCATCTTCAAGGACTAGGTCGAGAGAAACTTTAATGAAGGAAATATAAAAATCGCGAAGGAGTACTTAAAAGAACCTGAAAAAGGTTTTATGAATATGATTTCAGCTGAGCCAATCATTCATAAATCCATATGTAGAAAAGGATGGATGGAGCATAGTTTGGAGCAAGTCATCCAAGAAAATTGTGGATCAGATTCATACCACTTCAGCTTAGGCAGCCATTTAGAGTTTGATATACCAAAAATATATGCATTTTTAGACCCATATTTTATACTCTTTTTTTGTGATATTGCACTTTAATGGAAGATGTTTTTAATGTTTTGTTGCAGGTTATTGATTTTAGGACTTGGAGCAAAAAGGGAGCAAAAAGGAAGCAAAATGGATGAAATTTGGAGTCAGAATGGAATTATTGAAAAATTGTTCAGCACCGATGGCATTGTTTGACAGAGAAGGCGGATTTAATTAGATGGACTCTAGCGCTGATGGCGCCAGAATGGGTGTCCATGGTGGTAGTGTCAGTGTAGGCCCTTATTCTAGAAGATTCAATGAATTTAGATGTTTTCTGATGAGTTTTTGGATGCACCTATTGGAGATCCGCCCTAGGCTCTATTTAGAACCAAAATTGTTCAGAAAAAAGCCCTTCTTTTGCCCCCTTAACCCCTTTCAAATCTCTTTGGACTTCTCCTTGCCACTTTACATCATTCCACGCCATTCTAAACCATTAGTTAGTTATTTCTTTTATAGTTTTGAGTTTATGTGGTGAGTTTAAGTATGAATTTGTTTCTAAGAAGTGTTGGAGAGGAAGAGAAGTGAGAGATTTCTTCTTCCTACATTTTGTAAGAGAGGACACAAGGGATTTTATTTTAGAAAAAGTTTCAGATAAGTGTTGTTTAGTTATTTTTGTTGTATGAACTTTCTTTTATATATGAAATTTATGTTTTGTTATATCTTTCTAACAAAGTCTTAGTAGTTTCTTTATCTTTCTCCCTACTCTGAGATATGGAGAAATGAAGAGATAATATGAATGTGTCAATGTTAAAATATAAAATAAATTTTGATGGTTTTTCAACTCAGCTCATAATTTACTTTTTAATTTGGCCAATTAAATTGTTAAAATATGTTGTGAAATATATGATCCAGAAAATAGAGTATGAGTTCTACAACAGAGTGAGAATCACATTTAAGTCCATGAAGGAGTATTTCATTCATGGAATTAAGAGTAATAAATAGAGAAATATACTTCGTTTGGTGTAGAATTAGAGATATTTAGGGTGACAGACTAAAATCCTTAGCTTAATCTTACTGTTTAAGAACTAAATTGAAAGTAAGACTTCAAGGGAAGGGAAGTGGGAGCTCTGGCGTGGGAGTCAATATCCTCCTAGCTTAGCCACGGATTTAGGGACTAAACCTAGGATTAGCCAATGATTTTCTATAACACTGAATCAGGGTAGAGAATTAAAGTTGCACCTATTTTGCACAATACAAATTTAAACCAATTATCTCATCTCATTTCACCGAAAAGCTCATTGTAGTTGGAAAGATGCTTTTTCATATTAGAAAAGTTCATCACATAAATACAGTTAGTAGTTACTATTTTAACACTCTGCATTTAAATTATGCTAATAGTTAATAATTTAACTTTGATAGTATCTTAAACATTCAAAATTTGTGACAGTAATTTTGTTTTACTTCTGTGAATTTTCTAGTTAGTTTATCATTTTAAATTTAAACATTCCTCGTGGGATTGATATTTGAGACTTAAATAGAAAGTCTTATATTACTTGATAACGATATGTTTAGTTGCGTAGAATACCAACATTAAGTGCTTAACATTATTATTCATAAAATACAACATCAAGTTTTTGGCACCGTTGTAAAGCATAATCAACTTTATAAATTTTACACAACTTTTCCTCCGTTGGTCATGTTTTTGTCCCCGTTGCCGAGGAAGGTAACAGTAAATTAAATTGATTTGATAAATTAGGAAATTTAGAGATAAAATTTATAAAAAAATAAAAAATATATATAAAATAAAAAATATATATAATTATATATTTAGGAGTATTTTAAAGAAATTTTTCTTTGCTTATTACAATTGTTTATATGAAACGTTGGATCTAAAGGTTTAGTACCTTGCGATTCAGAATTAGAATGTACTATTAGAAAAATTCAAAAACAACAAAAGGAAATTAAAAATGTGAACGAAATGGTGAATAACTTAGATAATCAAACAAATGAAAATCGACAAAGACCTTTAAAAGATTATGCTAATTCAACAGCAAATGAACTTAATTTAACTATTTAAAATCAAGATGTTGCTGCTAATTCTTTTAAGCTTAAACCTATTATTATCCAAATGGTACAAAATAATCATTTTTGAGGAACACCTACAGAAGATCCTTTCTTACATCTTGCTAGTTTTCTTGAAATTTATGCTACAATTAAGTATGTTGGAGTGTCTAATGATATTGTTAGGCTTAGACTTTTTCCTTTTTCATTAAGAGATAATGTTAAAGCTTGGTAAATTAATTAGCACTTGGATCTATCGGAACTTGGGGAGAACTATCACAAAAATTCATGGCTAAATAATTTCCACCCTTGAAAATAGCTAAGCTTAGAAACGATATTACATCTTTTTGTCAGTTTCAATGGGCAATCACAATATAAAGTTCGGGAAACATTTAAGAATCTCCTTAGAAAATTTCCACATCATGCTTTACAAGATTGGTTAAAAATTTAAACTTTTACAATGGATTAGTAGGATCACTTAGATCCATTATAGATGTTATTGCGGGAGGATCTCTAATATCAAAATCTTTTGATAAAGCATACTCTTTAATAGAAGAAATGACTACTAACAATTTTCAGTGGCCCTCTAAACGGGTAAATCCTAAAATAGTAGCTAGTATTCATGAATCTGATGCAATGACTGTTTTAGCATCTCAAATTGCTGCTATAGAAAAAAGATTGATCAAATTGGAGTGAACTATTCTCAAATACCACCAGTAATAGAGAAAAAATTGCTAGGACAGATAATTGACGCTCAATCATCTTATGAAACTTTAAATGCAATAAATAATCAAAATGACAATCTCTATTCTAATTATTACAACCTTGGCTGGGAAAATCACCGTAATTTTAGTTGGAATAATTATAACAATTCAATGAACCCCTCAAGAAATTTAAAAAACCAAAGAAATCTTAATTATCGACCTTATTGTCCTCCTGAGTTTAATTCTAAACCTAACCCACAAGTTAAATAAAAGAAGTTAACGACGGAAGAGGTAAGGTTGAATATGAGAAATCAAATACAAAATCAAGGGGCTGCTATTATAAATATTGAAAATCAATTAAAACATATTGCTACAGTACTTAGTAACAGACCTTCAGGAAATCTTTTGAGTACTGTGGAAGTTAATTCAAAAGATCAAAATAAGGAGTAAATTAAAGTTATTCAATTACAAAGTAAAAAAAAGTTTGAAACAAGAATTCAAAGAGAAACTGAAGTTGATGAAGATAAGGAAGAGATTGAAAATGAACATAATGAAAATGAATAAACAAAAGTTCCCATAGAAAAACTATTTCCTCCATTTCCTTAAAGACTAAAGTAGAAGAATAATGACAAACAATTTACAAAATTTTTAGAAATGCTTAAAAAGTTAACGATAAAGATTCCTTTCATTGAGGCTTTAGAACAAATGCCAAGATATGTGAAATTTATGAATGATATACTAAATAAGAAAAGGAAGTTTGCAGATCATGAGACTGTTGCACTTAGTGAAGAGTGGAGATCCTGGTAGTCTTACTATACTTTGTGCAATTGGTGAAAAGTTTTATGAAAAAGCCTTATGTGATTTAGGAGCGAGTATTAATTTTATGTCTATATTGATTTTTAAACATTTATATTTAGGAGGGATTTCCTCTACTACTGTAACTCTTCAGTTAGCTGATCAATCAATAACTTATCCTAAAGGATTTATAGAAGATGTATTAGTAAAAGTGGATAAATTTATTTTTCCTGTAGACTTTATAGTATTAGATATGGAAGAAGATAAAGAGATTCCTATTATTTATAGGGAGACAATTTCTTGCAACAGAGATAGCTGTAATAGATGTGTAAAAAGAAGAATTAATAATGAGAGTTAAAAATCAAGAAGAAACATTTAATATTTCAAAAGCTACGAAATATCCTGCAATAGAAAAAAAATAATTAATGTTTTAGGATGAAAGTTACTGATTATCTAAGTAATGAGCAATTTAAGAAAGTGTTTGAAGAAAAATTTAGGCAAGAAGAATTTAGTGAAAATGAGAATGAAATAAAAGAAGAAACTTTAGATTATATTCAGGACAAATTTGAAACTTTACATTTGTTGGAAAATGATAATAAAAATCTTATTCCTTCAATTATTAAACCACCTGAACTTAAACTGAAAGTAATACCTGCCCATTTAAAATATGTTCTTAAGAGATTCATCTACATTTCCTGTTATAGTTTCTTCTTAGTTAACTGAAATTCAAGAACAGAAATTAATAGAAATCTTGAAAAGATATAAAAAGGCTTTTGGATGGATTTTAACAAATATTAAAGGAATCAATCCTTCAATTTACATTCACAAAATTCTATTAGATGAAAAATACAAACCTAAAGCTGATCCTTAGAGTAGATTAAACCCAATAATGAAAGAAGTTGTTGAAAAATAAATTTTAAAATGGTTAGATGTTGAAATTTTATGTCATATTTCAGACAGTGCTTAGGTAAGTCGAATTCACTGTGCTCCACAGAAAGGTGGAATGACCATTAAAGTAAATGAGAAAAAAGAATTAATTCCAATATGAAAAATTACTGGTTGGCAAATTTGTATAAACTATAGAAAATTAAACATATCCATAAGAAAGATCACTTTCCTTTACCCTTTCTAAAACAAATGTTGGATAGATTAGCTGGAACTAAATATTACTACTTTTTAATGGATATACCAGTTATCATCAAATTCTAATTGCTCCTAAGAATAAAGAGAAAACAACATTTACAAGCACTTATAGAACATTTGTTTTACAAAGAATGTCTTTTGGACAATGCAATGCACCTGCTAGATTTCAAAGATGTATGAAGTTAATTTTAAGTAATTTGATTGAACATGGAATGGAAGTATTTATGGATAATTTATCTATATTTAGGAATTCATTTGAATTATGCTTAAATAATTTAGAAAAAGTTCTGGAATTATGTGAAAAAATCAACTAGTACTAAATTGGGAAAAATGTCAATTTATGGTTGCAAGAGGAATTGTACTTGGGCATAGAATTTTTGAAATGACAGTCCTTGCTAAAATACAAGTTATTGAAAAATTATCACCTCCTACTACGGTTAGAGGGGCAAGAAGTTTTTTAGGACATGCTGGTCTCTACAGGCGTTACATAAAATTTTATTTCAAAAATAACTAAGCCATTACGCCAACTTTTAGAAAAAGATACAAAATTTGATTTTAATGAGGAATGCATAAAAGCATTTAAATTATTAAAAGAAAAATTAATCACTGCACCTATAATAGTCCCACCTGAGTGAGAGAAATCATTTGAGATAATGTGCGATGCTAGTGATTATGCTATTAGAGCTATTTTAGGACAAATACACAACAAAATTTTTCAAGTAATATATTATGCTAGTAAAACTCTAAATTATGCTCAAATTAATTACATTGCTACTGAAAGAGAGTTATTAGCTATTGTCCATGTCTTTGATATATTTAAACCTTCCTTGATTGAAACCAAATGTATAGTGCATATAGATCATTTTGCTATCAAACACTTAATGCAAACTAAGGATGTTAAACCAAGATTGATTAGATGGATACTTCTTTTGCAAGAGTTCAATTTTACTATAGTTAATAAGAAGGGAAAGGATAATCAAATAGTTGATCATTTGTTTAGACTAGAAAAAGAAATATTAATTAATTTTGCAAATTAAATTTTAGAAAAATTCCATGATGAATAATTATATTATATTGATGAAATTAACATATCTTGGTATGCCGATGTAGTAAATTATATTATTAGTGATATTCTACCGTCAGATATTAAGAATCAACAATTAAAGAAATTTATATATGATCCAAAATTCTATTTTTGGGATGACCCATATTTATATAAATAATGTAAAGATCTAATTATTAGAAGGTGTGTGCCTTATGAGGAAACTCAATAATTAATTGAAAGATGTCATGATTCTTTATTTAGAGGACATTTTAGAACAAATAGAACAACATATAAAATTCTGCAAGTTGGATTTTATTGGCCTACTCTTCTTAAAGATGTTAATGAATATATTAAAATATGGGATTAGATTTTACGGGACCATTTACGCCTTCATTTAGAAATTTATATATATTACTTGATGTTGATTGTATGTCCAAATGGATTGAAGTTATTATTGTACCTAAATGTGATGCTCAAAGTGTTTCTAAATTTTTAAATAAAAATATTCTTATAAGGTATGGAATGCCGAGAGTAATAATTACTGATGGAGGATCTCATTTTAGGAATAAGAGAATCGAGAAATTAATTAAAAAAATATGATATTATACATATATTCTCTATTGCTTATCATCCTCAGACTAGCGGTCTAGCAGAAAATCAAATCATAAAATAAAAGAAATAATCCCATTTTAGAAATAGCTGTAAATCCCTATAAATTAGATTGGTCTACTAGATAGATATTATATTATGGGCATACAGAACAGCTTATAAGACCCCTATAGGAATGCCCTCAAGTAGATTTATTTTTGGAAAAACATGTCACTTACCAGTAAATTTGGAGCATAAAGCATTTTGGGCTAGTAAAGAATTTAATTTTAATCTAGAAGATGCTGGTGAGAAAAGATTATTGCAATTCAATGAACTTGAGGAGATTAGATATAAAATATATGATAATTCAATAATTTACAAAGAGAAAACTAAAATATGACATGATCGGAAGATTATTAAGAAGAATTTTGAACCCGGGCAAGAAGTTTTATTATTTAATACAAATTTGTGATTATTTCAAAGAAAACTGAAATCTAGATAGTTTGGACCATTTAAAGTGATTAAAGTTTATTATTATGGAACCGTTGTTATTAAAGATCTTAAAACTAGAAAATTATTTAAAGTTAATAGGCATCGATTGAAACATTATTATGAAGGACACAAATCACAGTTTAAATAAATTTTGACGTTAAGTCAACCCAATTAAACAAATGGCACGTCGGTCTGACGACGTTAAACTATATAAATCTATATATGTATATCTATATATCACTATGTTTTTTAATAAGTTTATTTATATATTAGGAAATAATAATATTTTTGAGTCCTACATAATTTTATATGTCATAAATTATGACAAATATTGGTATTGGATGAAAATTTGGAAACAAATTGAACAAAAAAAAATAAAAAATGCAAATTTGGCACGTGCAGAGCAAATTTGACAGACTTTGGCGGGATTTCACTCCTCAACAACCGCCGAGAGGTGTTTTTAAAGTCCTAAAAATGGCCTTAGATTTCCAGAAACCTCCTAATTTTGAATTCCATGGCTTCCAATTCTAAAAATACTTCAAGATATGGAGTTTTTAATAGAAGAAATTTTATCAGCTTTGACGTGCAGAGATTATATGAGAAAGTCAATACAAAGAAAAG
>NEWO01000517.1:123597-134584 GCA_003013225.1 Phalaenopsis aphrodite | reverse complement strand
GACTCATCTTCCTTGCACTGTGATTTCAATGAAATCCTCTCGGGGACATGTCATCTCCTCAGCATGTTTTACTAGAGCGCTGGCATGGGTATTATCTCCCTTAGAAATCAGGTAGAAAGTCACATCAGGAACCTGCTCTAGGAGCTTCATCGTGTACTGATGGTATTCTATTAATCTTCGTTTCAAAATTCTGTATTGTTTGGTGACTTGCTAGATGACGAGTTGGGAGTCACCATAGATGACAATGTTTGTTATATCCATTGAGATTGTAATTCCTAATCTGGTGATTAAAGTTTCATATTCTGCCTCACTTTTGGTGCACGGCTCTGTCAGGTGGTATGAGAACCTCACATACCCTTATCTGGCGTGATAAAAATCAAATCAATCCTTGATTTGCCTGGTATAAATGTGCCTGATTTTTTGTCTTTTCTGGCTGACGAAGCACCATCAAAGTACATTTCCCAGCATTGCACACTGAAAAATTTCATTTGTAGTATTTACTCATCTTGTAACTCGTCGTTGAGTGAGGACCAATTGGTAGTGGGTGTGCAGCGAGAAGGTCTCCTAATATCTGCCCTTAATAGCACGGAGGAGAACAAAAGTTATATCAAATTGCAATAAGATCATTGACCATCTTGCTAAACGTCCGGAGAGTGTTGGTCGAGTCATTAGATATTACAACGGATTAACTTTCAAGATTAGGGTAATCTTATGAGAAAGCATATAATGTCTAGGCTTTTGGGTAGTGACAATCAATGTCAGACAATGCTTCTCAATTAGCGAATACCTTATCTCCATCGGTATTAGGCGACGACTCAATTAGTAGAGTGCATTTTATTTACCCTCATCATTGACTTGGGATAAAAGGGCTCCAAGAGAGTCATTTAGAGTAGCAGTATAGAGTATCAAAGGTTTCCCTGGGATAAGGGCTGTCAAGACAGGAGGTGTCATTAAATATTTTTTAACATCTTTGAAGGCCCGTTGGCATTTCTCTTCCCAAACAAATTTGGCGTCATTTTTAATTAATGCCAAGAAATTCTGACACCTACCTAAGAGATTAGAAATAAAGCATATTAGATATGCCAACTTCCCCTGGAAGGAATGTAGTTGTTTCAAGGTTTAGGAAGAGGCATTTCCAAGAGAGCTTTAATTTTATCCGGGTTGATCTCGATTCCCCAATGACAGACAACAAATCCTAAAAATTTTTTGGAGGTAACCCCAAAGGCGCAATTTAAGGGATCCATTTTAAGGTCATATCATCCTAACCATTCAAACAGGATCCTCAAATCATACAAATGGTCTATTTTTTGTTTACTTTTGATGACCAAATTATCCATATAACATTCTACTTAGTTGTTAATGAGGTCGTAAAAAATCCTCGTCATTGCGCACTGATATGTTGCTCCGACATTCTTTAGGTCGAACGACGTCACTATGTAGCCGAAAATTCTGATAATTGTTCTGAAGGCAGTAAGTGCTACATCCTCGGGAGCAATCTTGATTTGGTTGTATCCTGATGATCCGTCCATGAAGGAGAAAATTTCTTGTGTTGAAGTAATATCCACCATCATCTCTGGTATGGGTAGTGGAAACTCATCTTTTGGACATGCTTTGTTCAAATCTCTGAAGTCGACACAAACACGGATCAGTCTGTTTTTCTTCTTAACAGGTACAATGTTAGCTAACCACGTGGAGTACTGCTCTTCTTTCACAAAGTTGGCATCTATTAATTTCTTCACCTTGGCGATGACTTGTTGCTTTATTTCATGGTGCATTTTACTAGGAGCTTGTTTTACTTGGGTTATATTCTTGTCCAACTCGAGTTTGCAAACTACAACCTCTACTGACAGCCTTGACATTTCATTGTAGCTCTATGCGAAGCAATCTTTCAGTTTTGTTAATAGTTTGATCGATTCTGCAGATTCTTCGTCATTGAGTAGAGAACTTATAAATGTAGGTCGGGGTTTTTCTTCAGTTCTGAGGTTAATCTCTTTCAATTCATCAATGGCAGATTTAATTTCTTCCTTAAATTCTGGGGGAGCAACTTCTATTAGTTGATCAGTAAAGTCATCCTCTATATTAAGGCAATCGTCCTATGACTCACCAGTAACAACCATGCAAAATTCAGAATCATCGACTGGCTCGACTGTACCAAATCTGAGACCCTCTTTTGAATTTGGAGTTTGACTTTTACCATTCCATAATTTTTCAAAAAGTTGAAATCTATCTTTTGGCATTGCTTTAGGTATGTGTCCCTGTTGAATTAACTTTCAAAAACAAGGGGAGAAGTAACCAAAAGGCAATTCTATTAATTTATTAGAATCATCATCTAAATTTACATGTTTTCCAAGCTCAGTAAAGGTAGAAGCACGGTAAATATTGATCGGCTTTGTACCAACACTATGTACTTCCTTGACCTCTAAACTCTTGCCCTTTTGAGTGAGAATTAGAGTAAGGGTCATAGCATTCACACAGTGGTTTATCCGATCATACATTATTTCATATTCATTTTTCTTTATATCTTTTAGAGTTATCTCTTATTGAGGCCTCCTTTGTCTCATCATCATTATTTCATCTTCAGAACTATCTTAGTCACCAACGTTGATGATTGTCCTAGTCTATTCAGTAATTAAATTAATCATTCCTCGTACACGTGCCTGGCCTTGACCTCAGGTGCGCGAACTAAAAGAACCTTCACCAGCTTATTGTAAGGCAGTGGTGGAAGATCATTGAAGCTGAGTTGAATTGCCTCCTCTTTGTAACTCTTATGAATCTTCATCTTTGTTTGTAATAACTTCACGAGAGAAGACAGTCCTCTTTGGAGGGGCGTAGCAGGCATCATCTTTGTGGATTCCAACTTCATGCACTAAAAGTGGTTGTAGGTCTCCTTTGAGGCAATTTTATTGACTATCTTTGCAGTATTTGATGCATTGGTGTAGAGATGATGGAACCATACTGTGTTCATGAATCCATGGTCGACCTTGTAGTGCGTTAAAAGAGGTCTTAACGTCAATGATATGAAATTTAGCGGTTGTCATGAGTTCTCCAACATTAATAAGTAATGTAATTGATCAAATGGATATTTCTCCCTTTTAATAGAATCCTTTTTACATCATTTTATTGGTCGTTAGCTTATGAGCTTCAATATCCAAATAGGTCAATGTTTGTAGGCTCATCAAATTAAGAAATGCTCCAGGATCTACTAAAACTCTGGACAACATAAATCTGCCGATGTTGACAAAGATGTAGAGTGGACGATTGTGGTCGGCAGTACCGAGTAGTAAGTCTTCATCTGTGACGATTACCCCAAGCTGTTATTTCAGCAAAAAAAATTCATCTGAGGTTGTGCTGGCCAACTGAGCTAAGCAAACTTGTGGGTCAAGCAAAGCTGTAACCAGAGAGTCTCTCATCTCCTTTGATAATATCATAGCGTCGTAGATGCTTAATCGGGTCGGCAACTTCCTAAGATGAGCTAGCACGTTATAGTCTACTTTGTATGATCCTTTGATTTTGTCTTGATCATGTAGTTCTTCCAGTGGTGGATGTGGGGGTATCTCCTCTCGAATCATTATCTGCTTTCCTTTATCTGGTGGAGCTGTTCTTGGTGGTAACACTTTTCCGCTCCTTAAGTTAACTTTTGTGATTTCTTCTTCTTGAGGTATCATTGTTTAATTTTCCAGTGTCTCATCCTCTTCATTGGAAAGATCTAAGTTGATGGTAAGAGGTGTACTGTGATGCTCGAGAATTGGATCCTCACTCTCTGTGCTATCGTAAGCGTTGCATTGATGTCTTCTTTGGACTTGACAATGAGTTTATCGGGCATGAGTATGATTTGAGGATCATTTTGGAGATCCAGATCAAAGTTAGATTGGTCATAATCAGTTATGTTATCACTAGAAACAGTTAAAACATAGATGAAATCATAATCATTATATTCACAAGACCTCGGAGGGATAAAAAGATAATCATACAAAGTCAGGGGTTCGAGGATTTTCTTCCCCGAATCCGAGACAACTAATCTGGTAAAGGCGGCCCCTATCCTACCCCTCGTGCTATTAATCTTTGTAGTGATGCTTATCTTCTTCATCTTTATCCTTCACCATGACGACTCTCCTGAAGAAACCTTCATCTCAAGCTTGGTATGCTGCAGACTCTAATTGGAGGCTTGTCTAGATGCACACTGGATCTTGTTCAGTGTTTTCTTAGATGATCTGCTTCTTCTCTGGTATATGCAGAAGATTGCATTGATGGATCCTGTATTTGATTGAGGACTTTCTTGAGTTCATCCCAAGTGGTACTCCATCCATATGTTCCTGTATACGGATCAATTGGGGAGATTGGTTCGGTCGAAATCATATTTATGGAACCCTTTTCAGGTTCTCTTAAATATTCTTTCGGAATTGTTATGTTCGCTTCTTTAAGGTTCCTCTCAAGCCAGTCTTTAAAGACGAAGCATTTTTCTATAGTGTGCCCAAACAACCGGTGGTATGGGCAACAATTTGGTTCATTCTTCCTATCCACCTCTTCGGGCTTCTTCGGATCTCGTAGTCTAAACTCCAGCTTCTTCATCAGACTTTTGAATATTTTAGGTATAACTTAATCTTTGAAATAAAACACCATTTCATCAGACTTTTGATAGGGATATTTTCTAATCCCCTATTCGAGGTGATCCTTCTTGAGGCGGTTGCTGGTTGGATTGACTACTCTGTTTCTGAGCATACTGTGATGAAGAATGATGAGGCTCTTTTGCATATATATTTATCGGTTGCTTTCCTTTGTCGACTGCCGCTACTACTCTTGATTTCTTTTTGAACACTCTGGTCACCTTAGCCTTTTTGTGTGGCTCCATGTACATTATTTCCTCTAGAAGACTGTTGACTTTACTAAGTAGGTTTTCAAAGAATTTGATGGTGAGTCACTGGAGCATAAAAGCTACTGGCTTATGAATGCTCTTGAGTAGAATTTCAATCGCATGATGATCTTGTAGCTGGGGTTCACATTTTTTGCTAAGGTTTCTCCACCTCAAAATATAGTTTACTAATGTTTCACTAGGCTTTTGTTTTTCCATCATGAGCTCTCCAATAGACACATGTTGTTGTGCCCCAGAAAATCTTTTCACAAATAGCTATTCCAACTCGGAAATTTTTTTAACTGACCCGTTGGGCAAGTCTGTGTACCACTCAAAAGAAATTCTTGACAAGCTGCTGACGAACTGCTAGAATAGTAGAGCTTCACTATTTCTTGTGTTGCCACAGCTGGCTCAAAAATGTTCTTTATGTTGTTTGGGATTCCTAGTCCCATCAAATAACTTCAAGTTTGGGGCCACAAAACTCTTGGGAAAAGGAACGACATCTAATTCCTTTGGGTAAGGTCTATCCTTTAGAACCAACGTCCCACTCTTAGATTTTGTTAATGCGTCTCGCATTTATTTAATCATTTTCTTTTATTCCTTATAGCACCTGATGGAGAATCCTTTCTATGTTTCTCGTCACCATTTACTGAAGCAACCTCTCTTCTTTCATTTGGATGTGTTTGACCTCTGGCGGATTGATCTCTGAAGAAGCCAATTGCGGCGCTTGTGATTTCCCCTGAATAGTGGCCTCACGCTATAATGTGACGGCTATTGTTTCAATTACATGGACATCCATGAAATATTCTTCCAATTAATCATTGTAATCAAAATTTTTATCATTACTATCGATGAAAACTCCATGCTCTAGAGCTAACTCAGAAATCTTGATCCTGAGTTTCTCAACTGTCTCTTCAATTATTGATTCCTTGATCCCTTGAAGATCTAGAGGCCCCTGATGGACATCCTCTACTTGTTCCTCCATATCGCTGGCTATCGTTGCGACGATGTCAGATATTTCAGACCACGGTTTCATTTCTTGTTCTTGTCCCGCGGGCTCATCGAACTGTATCGGTGCAACGACCTTGGGGGCCCGACCCCACATGAAAATTTAGAAAGTCCTTAATGGCCTCCTAAACGCCCTGTTCAAAGATGGTTGAACAGATAGTCCTGAAGTCCAAGGAGTTAGCTGTACTTTCCTAAGATAAAAATGGGTAAAGTTTGCCAATGAAAGAGGGGTAATTTGGTCTAAGAGGGACATGGACATATTACCAATGTGTGAAGATAATATTTCTTGATTTGTATGGAGATAAAAGCTTGTCCCCAGCGGAGTTGCCAGAAGCTGTCGGCGCTATTTTTGGTTGGAGGAGTTGCCCGTAAGAAGCTGTCGGTCACCGGAATCAGAATCCTGTTACCCGTATTGAAAGGACGTTTTAATCTACATATATATTTAGTTTTAGAAAAATATGAAATAAAACTGACCCCATATTCTTCGTAGTTTAAACGAAAGAGCGTTGTACCTCAAATCCTATATCTATCCCAAAGGATAAATACAAGACTTGAGGATGAGGATCGATTAAATAAACTAAGGAATATATGAAATCTGTTTAGTCTACAAAACCTTTGTATTTGTCAACAAGTTGCCTTATGTAATATAAAGAATTAAACAAGGTTTATATTAAGTTGGGTTCGGACATGCTTCGTATAAGGGAAAGCCCCTATAGTTAATTACATCTTAAATGACCAAAGTCAACTAAAAAGACTCTCGATAAAAATCAGGAAATATTATCTTCAAGGAGTTTCAAAGGGTAGAACTTTTCAATGAGATCAAACGTAGAGGTGTGAAAGAGGATTGGTTCAAATTTGGAACATTTTGTTGTAGAGTCTAAAAGAAAAAGAACTAGGGGATGTCATGGATCCAGAGGAGAACATCAGTGACTTCCCAGGCTATCCTATTATTTAGCTCCAGTTTAGAGGAGAAGTATTTAGGTGTTTTATTCTGCCAATTTTATTAGTTAGGGCCTACATTCGTGTGAAATAATCACATAAATAGCCTGGAAGATGTGAGGATTTAGGTCATGACGGACGACAACCTCAGAATCCTAAGACAGATTAGGGCTTATATTGTATAGCAGGGTTGTACAATGACCTAAAGATAAGATAAGAATTTACATTGCATAAGCAAGCAACCTCGAGGTCCTATGGCTTTGTTGTTTATATCTAAGGAAGGAAGATTGGTTTAGCTAGGGAAGTCAGGTTTTGCTGTTGAAGATGGTTGTGCTGCCCACCATGCTAGCTGCAAGCTCCTTGCCGTGACGAGTTTGAGTTTTCTAGTGTGTCAAGTTATAATGTCAAATCTGGTGGCCCTATGGTTGAATTTCTTTAAATTTTATGGGGGTATGTTAAATTTGATTAGAGCGACATCAATTAAAATCATACAGTTCCCTCGTTCTGACACCACTATATTTTATTGGATTCACTTAGTCCAAATGAATCTACTAAACTCAACTCAATGAGTTTCATAGTTTCATTTAGACCATGTGAAGCCTCGTTAACAACCGTAGGTTACCTCCTCCGAGGGATTCCCGATCATTCGATAAAGACATTTTAATTTAGTTGCAATTGTAATTTTCTGTGATGTTTGTGATTAATTATTGAGTTGTTTTATGTTTTGAATGTTGAGGAGATGAATTTTATCTTGGTTGATTTTAGTTTTGGTTTAGGTTTTGATTTTGTGGTTATCCTGATAGTTTTAGTTTTCATGCAGGGGGCATTATTGTTTAGCATGCAAATTTGTAGGTATAAAAGTACGGTATGAAAGTACATGAAAGATAATGCTGAAAATTGTAAAAGCGTACCTAACGAGTTTTCACGTTCCACCACCTGAAACTTAAAATGCATGTCAAGGCAATTTATATGAAATAGGGAAATAAAATTTTGACGACCTACCTAACCCTAGGTCATATCTTGGTGAGTCCTTATTAATTTGATTATGGATGATATTTATCAAGCAAAACATATTAAGTTTAGTAGATCTTCAACGGATCTAGAGAAAGAAGCAGGTCCGTGCTACTCTCTCACTGCCTGGTGGAAAATCCCGAGTTCTTTTAAACTTATTATGTTGCTTAGTAATTCATCGTGTGAACACCCTAATGCTCAATGAACATTGATGTCTTGATTATCCCTAAGAGTAAGTTAATTATCATTTGTAGTTTAATTTTGAATATCATGTCGGTGAAGACCCTTAAAGAGGCAAGTTAGTGTTATTGGAACACTTAGCCAAATTTTGGTCCTAATTGAGCTTGTAGTGTTTGAAAGATGTTCTAAATTTCATTGATATTTACTTTTCTAATCCATATTTAAATGAAACTTGATTTAGCTAAGTCACTACTAAGCCCTTAAGACCTAGGTGAGTGTCTTAATTAGTTTTGAAAAGGTTAAGCTTTAGGTGGTCAGGATTCATTATTTGATTTTCATTTGAAAATCAAATAGGGGTATTAAATTGATTAATTATTCACTCCAAAGGTCATACCCCTAAGTCCTAGGTTCATTTTATTATAATAAACTTCCAAATTTTGATAATTTAGAAATTTATTAACTTATCTTTTCAAATAAGAAAGTGAGGTTAGTTTCAACCAATTAAGCCCTTATATTTCAAACATCCAAATTAAGATCAGAGGTTGCCCAATTCCCTCCTTGAATTAAGCCTAAATGTTAATTAAGGCTAAATTTCCAAAATTACACAATTGCCCATCAAGCTCTAACACTTCATAATTCATCAAATTTAATCCAACTGACTTTAAAATTTTCATCCTACCTCATTCATGGGTCAGTTAAGACATCAAAGGAGAAAATGTGATTTTTTAAAATTTAATTTAATTTATATAATTATTTTCATGCAACAATAGAATTTTTCAAAGAAAATTCCTAACTTGACCAATGTAAATTATAATCCCTTGAAATTTTACTGGAGGTAGACCTAGACCAGAGAAGCCTTTGGACCAACTTTCACGATTTTTTGAATTTTATCTTAATTTTAAGAATTATTTTAAGTTATGAGGTATTTATTAAATATAAAATATTTTAAATGGGGAAAATTAAGTTTTGTACTTTTGGAAAATCTTCCTAAGGTGAAAGAACCTAAAGGAAAAAAAATTATATTTTTCTGAGTTTTATTTGATTAATTGAAATTATTTTTAGTAAAAATCCATTTTAGCTTTTAAAAAATTATTTTTAAGCTTCAAATTTCAGTATCTTTATTTAAAAAACCAGGAAAAAAATCATAATTGTTCCTAAGTGCTTATGAAGCAATTTAGAACATTTCCATGAATTTTATTATTTTTGTGATTTTTATGGATTTTTAATTATTTAAATATTTAAATAAGGCTAAAAAAGAAGTTTTTTATTTTAAATTTCATTTTCTTTTTATAAAATACCCCTGATCACATAGAACTCAAAAAACTAAGTTTAATAATTTTTCAAGATATATTTTAATTATTAAAAATCATTTTAGTGCCAAAAATGTTACTTAATTTGAGATATTAGATGAACTCCAAATATTTTGAAAATTTTTATGGTGAGCTCTCTGGATCCTAAAAAATAGTGAAGATCAAAAATCAAGTCATTTTACTATTTTTTATTTTTCAAAATTAATTAGCTTAGTGATTTAGGGTTTATAAAGATTAGGTGTATTTTAAATGACTCGGCTCATAAGAAATTTTCCTTAAGGCTCTCAGGTCATCATAAACCTCCAAAATTTTCTTGGATTTCTCTAAGCAACATGCTAATTTCCATTATTAATTTAAGCAAATAATGAACCTAAACTTGAAAAATATGATTCTCATTCTAGGGACCTCTTCTGACTTTAGAAAAATCAGGGATTGTTTCCTACGACAGGGGTAACAACATGCTAAAATTTCAAGCCATGGTGACATTACTACATGCATGGAGAATCAAAACATCCAAATCAGTGTTTAATTAATTAAAAATAAAATATGCATTAAATTGACTCTAAATCATTTCCACATTGTTCTCCTCAGTTCACTGAGCAAGAGGATATTTTTATTTTATTTTTATGATTTTTCGACACCAAGATATGAATTTTTAAAGTTATGGATCATTTTCTGGCTTTTAAAATTTCCTATTTATCTATTTAAATGTGCGGTGTTGACTGTATCCTTGGCAGCTCCGAATGCACATGTGGCACGCTCTGGTTGGACGCCGCCATCCACCTAGTCGCTGACTCGACCCGCCGTTCAGGTAAGGAAACGCTGCCCTGGCTCGATCTCCTCCGTCTATCCGATACACGCGCGATCGGACGACTCCCTGTCATCATCCCCGATAGAGTGATCCCGTGACCATCCACACTAAAACTCTAAGATCTCGGCCTAAACTCAACCAAATCACTTCGAGTTTGACCCTATGGACTCGTCTAAGTGAGGCAAACATATCCATACGGTAATCATGGAATTAAATTAAGCCTAATCAAATTGAGAGTCAAAATAGGCTCGAGAGGAGGAGAGGTTCAATACCTTGGCTCTGAGAAGGGAAGCTTTGATCAGAGAGTCTCGGCACGTTCGTTGGGGTCCAAAGAAGCTAAGGATTAAGCCTCTTGTTATTGTGAAATGCTTAGACCCAAATTCAACCAAGGATGATTTCAAGTGTTGATGAAAGTCTATACTATGGGCTCTATGGAAGGGGGATTTGATGGGGCTTTGGTTTATTTCAATGTTGTGAGGGTGTGGGTGAGTTTAATTTGAGTTTGGTGGAGTTTAGAGGTTTGGAGAGTGTTGCCCTATCTTCGGTAAGGTTTTGAGCAAAAAAATTGGGCTCCGGGAAGGGGATTCAAGGCAATGTGGTGGTTAGGTTGCACTGAGGAGGTCTCAAAGAGGCTTTGGGATCAAATTGGGGAAGTTTCTTAAGGGAATTTTATAAAAATGGCCTTAGGCTTGCTTCCATGGTCAATTGGGGGTGAAATGTGCTGCCTAGGTGGAGGGTAGAGAGGATGTAAGCTTCAATTTGGATGAGGTGGCCTCTAGGTTTGAATTGGGTTTAATCCCATGGGGGTGGCTCTCAGTTTGGCCAATTTCTGACCACTAGGCAGGATGGCCAGCCCGAGGAGGTGTCTATGGAGGTCAG
>NEWO01000517.1:55067-67636 GCA_003013225.1 Phalaenopsis aphrodite | reverse complement strand
CATTTTGGTCCCAATTTCCCCCAATTTCAATTCTAAAATCCAAATTAGCCTTCCATATGACCAATCTAAACCTAATCCAAGCTCAATTGACCCATGCTTTGAGCCCAATTTTGATCTAAGTCCAACCCCCAATTTTGGCCTTATGACTTGGTTCCACAAAATTAAAACCCATGGCCTACTCCATTAGTCTCAATTTGAATCCTAAACTCTTAATAACACTTCTAAAAATCAAACATTACCTTGAATTGTCCTCGGTGAAGACTCAATTTCATTTAATTTCAACCCAAATCCAAAAATCCCTAATTTTGCCCTAAATTGGCCATGTCTCAAAATTCCACCAAATTGATTGCCTTAGTCCCCAAAACATCCACTCGATTCCTTCATTAAAAATCTTCATAACATCTCCTTAGATCATTTGGACCATTAAATTCAGCCAAATTCCAGGCTTAGCTCAACCTAAGCCAAGTCTAGTCAAACATGTCGAAATTGACCAAAATCTTAAAATCCTTCAAATTGAACCCCCAATTGAACTCAAAATCATTTCAATACTTTACCAAAAATCTTCATTACAATCATCTACACAATGTTGATCAATCAACTAGGCTCAAAGACATGGCTAGCCTAACCCAAACCCACTTTAAGCCAAATTGACCCACTTGGACCCATGCACTAAAATTGGCTTAGCCACCTCAAAACCACCAACTTTATGACTCCACAGCCACCAAACTCCTCCTAGAGACTAGGCTAAACCATGAAAAACCCAACAAAGCATGCTATGGGCCAATGGATCCCCAAATTAAGGGGTTTTAATCCATTTTTAGATCCAACTTGCAAAATCTCCCTCATCGTCGCTAACCCTTGGGGGTAAATCATAATTAAGCCTCCCTCTGGTTCATCTGACATCTTGGCCACCTCCCTTGGCCTTGCCGACTGGCCTAGTGGCTAGAAAACACCAAAACCATGAGCCACCCCAAAAAATTTAAACCCAATTCAAACCTAGAGGCCACCTCATCCCATTTGAAATTTGGAGCCTCTCTACCCTCCACCTAAGCTCCATTTTGCACCCCCTCAATTGGCCATGGAAGCCACCCTATCCCAATTTTATTTAAACCTCACCTCTATGGCCAATGAAGAAACTCAGCCAAACTGCCCTCAAAGACTCCCTAAAACCTCCTCAATTCAAGCCAACCATTTTCCCCCACTGAGCTTCATTGTGGAAGCTCAATTTTGAGCTTAAATTTTTTCCAAAATCCACGAAAGATCCCTCTACACCTCCACAGTGAATCAAACTTCAATTAACTGTGCACACACCTTCCCTATAGTGAAAGAAGTTGATTTCCCACAAAAACCCCCTCTCAAACAGCCTCTAGTGTAGACTTCAATGAACACCTGAAATCAAGCTTGAAGGTATTCATACCTAGACCATTCACCAGGGCACAAGGCTTTATGTTAAGGTTTGTTGGGACCAATCAAAGCTACCACAACTATCTGATTGAGGCCTCCCCTCTCAGACAAAGGTATTGAACTCCATACCTAATGCGGGTCTATTTTCACACTCAATACGTATTTACTGTATTTTATACCATATAATCTATATAGATAGGTTCGTCTTGAGTAAATGAAGCTCTAGGAATAAACCCCATAAGATTTGGTTGAGTCTAAATGGAGATTTTTTAGGTTTAAGTGTGGAAGGTTCTCAGGTTAGCCTTTTTGGGGATGATGATGAGGAGCCATCCGATTGTGTGTTCATCTCATCAACAGACGAGATCTAGCCAGATGAAGTCTTGATACGTAAATCGCGGGCCGCGTGGCATGTTAGGTTGGAAAGCGCAGCAAATGGGAGCGCTCCGCGTCACTGTTCTGAGCTGCCTAAGATGAGGTGGCGCTGCACGTTTAAATAAAAAAATAGGGATTTAAATAATTCAAAAAATGCTCCATAAATTTAAAAGTTCTATCTTGATGTAGAAAAAACTCAAAAATAAAATAAAAATATCCTAGTGCTCAGTGAATAGAATATAACAATGTGAAATAATTTGAAGTTTATTTGATGCATATATTATTTTTAATTAATTAAACACTGTTTTGATTCTTTTGATTCTCCATGCACGTAGACATTTCCCCATGACTTGAAATTTTGGTATGTTGTTGCCTCTATCTTACGGAACAACCTTTGATTTTTCCAAAGTCAAAGGAGATCTTTAGACAGAGATCCATATTTTTCAAGTTTATGTCTATTATTTACATAAATTAATCATAATAATTAGCATGTTACTTAGAAAATTCCAAGATAATTTTGGAAGGTTTATTATGGCCAGAGAAACCTTTGGAAAATGTTTCATGATCTAAGTCATTAAGAATG
The DNA here is from genome assembly GCA_003013225.1 of Phalaenopsis aphrodite. Taxonomy (NCBI): domain Eukaryota; kingdom Viridiplantae; phylum Streptophyta; class Magnoliopsida; order Asparagales; family Orchidaceae; genus Phalaenopsis; species Phalaenopsis aphrodite. Next base: position 65,277 of record NEWO01000517.1, on the reverse strand, counting down.
CACCTAATTTGCAAAAACCCTAAAATGCAAAGAAAATTAATTTCTGGAAACACAAACATCTAAATGACTTGGTCTTTAATCTTTGCTATAATTCAAAGTTCAGAGAACTCCTCATAAAAGTATAAAAATATTTGGAGCTCATTTGATAACTCAAATTGCTTTTCTAAGTTAAATGTCATTTTCAACACTAAAATATAACTCAAAAAATTATAAAAATTGGTTTTGGGAGTTCTCTGTGATCAGAGGAATTTTCTAAAAGTAAATTTGTAATTAAAATAAAAATTCCATTTTTAAGTCTTTCCTTAAATTTAAATAATTAAAAAATGAGAAAAATTACAAAAATAATAAAATTCATGGAAATGTTCTAAATTTTTTCCTAACCACTTAGGAACAATTGGAATATTTTTCTTGATTTTCTAAGTGAAGATATTTAATTTTGAAGCTTAAAATAGATTTTAAAGGCTAAAAATGGACTTTCACTAAAATAATTCTAACAAATTAAAAAAAAATCATAAAAAAGTGAAATTTATTTCTCTGGGTTCCTTGACCTCAGAGATATTTCATAAAAATGTGAAACTTAATTTTTACATTTAAAATATTTTATAATTAATAAGTAATCCACAAATTGAAATTATTTTAATAATTAAAATAAAGTTCAAAAAATTATGAAATTTTGCCCAAGTGTTTCTCTAGTCTAACTCTATCTCCAGCAAAAATTTCAAGTGATTAAGTTTACCCTGGTCAAGTTAGGAGTTTTCTTTAAAAAATTCTATTTCTTGCATATAAATAAATATATATATTAAATTAAAATTTGAAAAGTCACATTTTCTCCTCTGACGTCTTAATTGACCCATGAGAGAGGTGAGATAAAAATTTTAAAGTCATTTGAATTAAGTTTGATGAATTATGAAGTATTAGAGCCTTAGGGGCAAAGATATAATTTTGGAAATTTAGCCTTAATTAACATTTAGGATCAATTCAAGAAAAGGGAAATGGGTAACTTCTGATCCTTGTCAACATATTTGGATGATTTAAACATAAGGAATTAATTGGTAGAAACCAATCTCACTTAATTCAATTAAAGGATAAATTTGTAATTTTTTTAAATTATTAAAATTTGGAAGTCTAGTCAATTAAATTATCATAGACTTAGGGGTATGATTTTGGGTGTTAATAACTCACTAATTTAACACCACTATTTGATGTTCAAATGACTTTCAAAATATTAATCATCCTCACTTAAAATTCAATCTCTTTCAAAAAATAACTAAGACATCTACCAAAATCTTAAGGGCTTAGTAGTGACTAGGCTAAATAAAATTTGGTTAAATGAGGAATAGAAAAGTGAACATAATTAGGAAATTAAACATCTTTAAAACCACTACAAGCCTAAATTAAAATGTTGGCTAAGTGTATTGACAACATTAACTTTCCCCTTTAAGGGTCTTCACTCACATAATCCTCAAATTAAATTATATGTGATAATTACCATATTCTTAGGGATAATTAAAACATCAATGTTCATTGAGCATTAAAGGTATTTACAGGATGGGTTATTAAGCGACATAATAGGTTTAAAAAGAGCTCAAGACATTTCACCAAGCAGTGAGAGGGAAGCATGGACTTATTTCTTTCTCCAGATCTGTTGGATACCTCGGAGGTCTACTAAACTTAATATATTTCGCTTAACAAAAAATCATCCTTGATCAAATTAATAGGGACCCACCAAGATATGACCTAGGGTTGGGCAGATCACTAAAACCTTACTTTTTCGCTTGATATAAAATGCTCTCACATGCATTTTGAGTTTTAGATGGTGGAATGAGAAGACTCGCCAGGTACGCTTCTAAAACTTGCATGCTAACAACAATGTCACACTGCATGAAAGCCAAAACTGTCAGGATTGCCACAAAACCAAAAACCAAAATAAAATTAAAATCAACAAAGATAAAAAACACCTCCACAACATATAAAATACAAAATAACTAAAAATTTAATCACAAATGTCACAAAAACTACAACTAAAACTAAATTAATACGTCTCTATCGGATGATCGGGAATCCCTCAGAGGAGGTAACCTATGGTTGCTAAGGAGGCTTCCTAAGGTCTAAATGAAAGTGTGGAACTCACTAAGTTGAGTTTAGTAAATTCATTTAGACTAATTGAATCCAATAGAAAATAATGGTGCCTGAACGAGGGAATCGTGGGATCCTAACCATTGTCGCTCTAAAAAAATTTAACATGCCCCAATAAATTTTTAAAGAACTACAATCATAGCGCCACCTGATTTGACATCATAACTTGACAGCCTAGAAAACTTAAACTCGTCACGACAAGGAGCTTAGAGCTAGTATGGTGGGTAACATGACCATATTCAACATCAAAACTATCTTCCCCAGCTAAACAAATCCTCCCTTAAATTTAAACAACAAATCCATAAAACTTCGAGGCATTTTGCTTATGCAACATAAATCTCCACCTCATATTTAGGCCTTTGTACAACTCTGTTGTACAATATAAGCCCTTACTCGTCTTAAGATTTTGAGGTTGTCGTTCGTTACGACCTAAATCCTCATATCTTTCAGGCTATTTGTGTGATCGTTTCGCACAATTGTAAGCCCTAAACTAATAAAATTGGTACGATGAAACACCTAAATATTTCTACTCAAAACTGAAGCAAAAAATAGGATAGACCGGGAAGTCACCAAGGTTCTCCTCCGGCTCTATGACCTCCCTTAGTTCTTCCTCCTTTGGATCCTACAATAAAATGCTTCAAGTTTGAGCCAATCCCATTTCACACCTCTTTGTCCGATTTCGTTGAAAAGTTCTATGTTTTTGAACTCCTTGAAGATAATATTCTCTAGTTTTTATCGAGAGTTTTTTTATGTGACTTCGGTTATCTAAGATGTAATTAACTATAGGGGCTTGTCCTTTTCAGAAGCTTGTCCGAAGCCAGCTTAATATAAACTCTATTTAATTCTTAATATTAAAAAGGGGAAATTCTTGGTAAATTAAAAAGTTTTGTAGAACAAACGATTGCCATATATTTCCTAGTTTATTTGATTGAGCCTCATCCTCAAGTCTTACGTTTATCCTTCGAGATAGATACAAGGTTTGAGGTACATCACTCTTTCATTTAAACTATGAAAAATATGGGGTCAATTTTCCTTCATATTTTTATAAACTTAAATCTATATGTAAATTAAAATGTCCTTCCAAAGCGAGTGATGAGATTTTAATTCTGGTTACCAACAGCATTTTACGAGCAACTTTGAACCAAAATAGTGCTGACATCCCTCCACCTGTAAGCTAGCATCTCACATCAAAACTTAAAACAATAGACCAAATTAGCGGCTTTATTCACTCTAAAGTCCTCTAACTCTACACCCATTAAAGATTATTTCCTTATTTTTTCACACTAAACCATATGGACTACATTCTCATCCATACAATCTCATGTGATTTTACCACAGCTGATTAAGACAACACCATCCCGGATCTTACATGTTCTCACAACAGATTTTAACATACAAGTTGATCAAGTTTACATGTAAATGAAGAAAAAAAATCATCACAATATATTCTCACTCTACACATATCTATATCCTACACAATCATACTAATCATTACAAGAGGGAAGAGTACGGAAAACTACTCACTACACATGGAGAAACAACAAGAACTTTTTTTTGAACAAGACTTTGAAAACATACAAACAAGTATTAGATTCAAATAAAAATACAATGAAAATACTTATCTCTGATGAAAATTAAACTCTCCTTGTATAGCAAGAGCAATCTCATTAGAATTCTCTTCAAGAATAAAGTGAAAAGATAATAAGAAATCTCTCACTCTCACTCTTTCTCTCTCACCTTCCTGCCCCACTTGGGGCTCATGCCCAAGCCTTCTTCTTCTTCTCGAAGTATTCTTCTCATCTTCCAATTATTTTCAAATTCCAAGAGTCCTTTTAAAAGCCATTCCAAGCCTTATTTATAATTTTCCAAGAGATTCTTAAGTGTCTCTTCAAAACTTTCCATATTCAATTAATCTTCCAAATGATGCCTGAAGTGACTCTTCAAAACTTCGTATAACCATCCTAAATTCTTTTAGGAATTCTTTTTTCTCATTCCCAACAAATTCCCTAAGAGACACACGAAGCAACACTTCAAAAATCATCTAAATCTGATGTATATTCTAGAAGATATGTTGAGAACTGTCTAAGCGTTGTTTTTATGCGCTTAAGAGCCCCCCTCTCTATCTAGTGGCATATATTTAGGCACTTAAGCACTGGTCACAGGAACTTAAGTGCCTAGTTTTGGTCCCCATGGCTCTGATGTGCCTCTATTCGACCCGATTTGTTCCAGTTTGCTCAATTTTGGTCCATTTTTGTTCCTTTTACTCCAATCACTCCAAATTCTTCAATTTGATGTACGTAAAACTAAAAACATAAGAAAATATATCTTTAAAGTGCAATATCATCATAAAATATAACATGAAAAATAGTACATTTTTAGGCGTACCAGGGTTCATCTTAAGGTCATACTGTCGTAATCATTCGAACACAATCCTCAAATCATACAAATTGTCTATTTTATGTTTACTCTTGATGAACAAATCATCCACATCAAATTCCAGTTGGTTGTGAATGAGAACATAAAAAATCTTTGTCATAGCTCTTTGGTATGTTGCTCTAGTGTTCTTCAATCCAAACAACATCACTGTGTAACAGAAAATTTCAATCGGTGTTCTGAAAGATGTAAGTGCTGCATCATCTAGAATCATCTTGATTTTGTTGTATCCCAATGATCCATCCATAAAGGATAAAATATCATATGTCAAAGTGATATACACCATCATTTCTGGTATTGACAGTGTAAATTTATCATTTGGACATGCTTTGTTCAAATCCTTGAAGTCGACACAAACACAGATTTGTCCATTTATCTTCTTAACTGGCACATTGTTAGCTAATCATGTGGGGTATCAATCTTCTCTTACAAAGTTAGCATCTATTAACTTTTTCACCTAGGCAATGACTTGCTGCACTATTTCGAGGCACATTCTTCTTGGAGCTTATTTTACTGGGGTCATATCCTTGTCCAACCACAGTTTATGAGCTGCAACTTTTGCTGACAATCCTGATATTTCATCATAACTCCATGTGAAGCAATTTTTGAATTTTTTCAACAGTTTAAAAAATCTAAAGATTCTTCATCGTTAAGCAGAGAACTTATAAATGTAGGTCGGGGCTATTCTTCAGTCCCAAGATTAATTTTATTTAGTTCATCAACAGTTGACTTGATTTCTTCTTCAAATTCTGGTGGAGCATCTTCTATCAGTTGATCGATAGAGTCATCCTCCACATCAAGGAAATCTTTTTCCGATTTACTAGTGACAACTATGCAAAATTTTGAATCATCAACAGGTCCGATTATACCAAATTCAAGACCCTTATTCAAATTAGGAGTTCAACTTTTAAAATCCCACAATTTTTCAAAAAGTTTTAATTTATCTTTTGGTATTTGTTTAGGCAAATTTCCCTATTGAATTAACTTTTGTACACAGCGAAAAGTAACCAAAAGGCAATTCCATTAATTCATTAGGGTACTCATCCAAATTTACATGATTTTCAAGATTAGTAGAAGTAGAAGAATGATAAAATTTGATCAGCTTTAAACCAGCAGTACAGACCTCCTTGACCTCTAAACTCTCGACATTTTGAGGGAGAGTCGGAGTAAGGGTCATGGTGTTCGCATAGTGGTTTATCCAATCATACATCGACTCATATTCACTTTTCTCTATATCTTTTAAGGATATCTTGTGCTGAGATTTCTTCTATTTTGTCATCATTTTTTCATCTTCAGAACTTTCTTCATCATTAATGTTAATGGTTGACCAAGCCTGTTCAACAATTAAATTGGTTCTTGCTCATCCACGTCCCTGGCCTCGACATTGTGTGCGTGAACTAAAAGAACCCCTACCAAGTTGTTGCAAAAGAGTAGTGGGAGATCGCTGAAGCAGAGCTGAATGACTTCCTCTTTGTAATTCTTCTAAATCTTCACTTTTCTTGGTCATAGTTTCACGAGAGAAGACATTTTTCTTCGGAGGTGCATGTTAGGCGGCATCTTCATGAATGTCAACTTCATGAACTGAAAATGGTTATAAATCTCCCTTGATTCAATGTTCTTGTCCTTACTTATAGTATTTAATGCATTGGTGTAGAGATGACAAAACCATATTGTGTTCGTGAATCCATGGTTGACCTATTAGAGCATCGAAAGAAGTCTTGGCGTTGATGATATAAAATTTAGTGTTTAATACTAGTTCTCCAACTTTCATTAACAATGTAATCGATCCAAGGGCTCTGTCTCTCTTTTGGTTGAATCCTCTTAGCATCACTTTATCTGTAGTAAGCTCTTGAGCTTTAATGTCTAAAATGGCCAATGCCCGTAGGCTCATCAAGTTGAGGGATGCTCTAGGATCTACTAGAACTCTGTACAACACAAATTGTCGATGATAACAGAGATATAGAGTGGACGATTATGGTTGGTGGTACCGAGCAACAAGTCTTCATCTATAAAGGTTACCCCAAGTTGTTCTTTCAATGAGCAAACTTAATCCGAGGATGTGTTGGCCAACTGAGCTAAGCAAATCTATGGATTAAACAAAGCGGTAACTAGAGACTTTCTCATCTCCTTTGACAAAATTAGAGCATCATCGATGCTTAATTTGGCTGGCAACTTCCTAAGATGAGCTAGCACATAGTAATTCACTTTGTATAGTCCTACTATTTCCTCTTGGTTATGTGGTTCTTCCACTGGTAGAGGTGGAAGTTGCTCTTCTCGAGTTACTATTTACTTTTTTTTTATCCCTTGGAGCTGTTCTCATGGGTAACACTTTCCCGTTCCTTAAGTTCACTTCTATAATTTCTTCTTCTTAAGATACTATTGTTGAATCTTCTTGTGTTTCTTCTTTGTCAGAAAGATCTAAGTTGATTGCAAGTGGTGCATCGTGGCGCTTGAGTTTTGTTTCCTCACTCCCGGCTCTGTTGTAAGCGGAATTGTCGATCTCCTCTTCAATCTTGTTAATGAGTTCATCAAACTCAAGAATGTTTTGAGGATTATTTTTTGAATTGAGATCAAGGCTAGATTGGGCATAATTGATTACATTATCACCAAAAATAGTTAAAATGTAGTCGAAATCATAATCATTATATTCATAAGACCTCGGAGGGGATAAAAGATAATCATACAAGGTCAGAGGTTTGAGGATTTTCTTCCCTGAATTCGAGAGAACTAATCTAGCAGAGGTAACCTCTATACTACCCCCCGTGGTATCAGTGTTCATGGTAGTGTTCTTCTTCTTCTTCTTTAACAGTGATGGATCTTCTAGAAAAATCTTAATCTCAGGCTTGGTAGGTTGAAGACTCTAAACGGAGGCTTGTGTTGATGCATTCTGGATTTGGTTCAGTATTTTCTTGGATGACTTGCTCCAGACTGTACTACATCCATCTTTTTCAGAATATAGATGAATCATAGAGACTGGCTCAACCAAAATCACATTTATAGAACCTTTTTCAAGTTCTTTTAAATCTTCTTTCGGGATTGTCATATTTCCTTCCTTAAGATTTTCTCAAGCCAATCCTTAAAGACAAAGCAATCCTCTATAGTGTGTCTAAGCAATTTGTGAAACATGCAATAATTTAGTTGATCCTTCTTGTCGATCTCTTCAAGTTTCTTTGGATCAAATAATCTGAACACAGGCTTCTTCATCATACTTCTAAATATTTTGGGCATGGCTTCATCTTTGAAGGAATACACCACTTTACTACGTTCCACAATGTACATTTTCTTACTCTCTGTTCGGTGTGATCCTCCCTGATGTGGTTGTTGGCTATATTGGCCATACAGTTGTGTCTGTTGTTGAGCATGTTGCGATGATGACTGATGAGAATTCTCTGCATGTATATTCATTGGTTGTTTTCCTTTATCGACCGTTTCCACTGTTCTAGAATTCTTTTCAAATACCTGGTCATCTTGAACTTCTCAGCCTTCTCATGAGAATCCATATGTTTGACTTCTTCTTGAAAATTGCTAGCATTGCTGAGTAGCTTCTCGAATGATGTAATGGTGAGTCCCTTAAGCATGAAAGCTACCGGCCCATGAATTCTCTTGAGTAAGATATCAATCGCATGATGTTCCCGTAGTTGAGGTTCACATTTCATGCTATGGTTCCTTCACCTCAAAATATAGTTCATTAAAGTCTGGTTGGGCTTCTTCTTCTCTACTACGAGATCTTCAATAGACACATGATGATGCGCTTCGGCAAATCTCTTCATGAATAATTGCTCTAATTTGGCAAACATTTTGACTGATCCGTTGGGTAGTTCGACATACCAATCAAAAGCGATCCCTGACAGGCTGCTGAAAAACTATTAAAAGAGTAAAGCTTTGTTTCCTTTTGGGTTGCCACAATTGGATCAAAAATGCACTATATGTTGTCTAGGATTTCTAGTCTCGTAAAATATCTTAAAGTTTGTCAACACAAAACCCTTAGGGTAGGGTACGACATCAAATTTCTCCGGGTAACCCTTCAAAATCAATGCACCACCCTTAGATTAGGCTAAGGCCTTCTGAACTTGCTCAACCATTTGCATAAATTCTTTTTCTGGCATGGCCCTTGATGGAGAATCCTTCTTTTGCTGATCATCTCAATTTATTGAGGAGACTTCTCTCCTTTCATCTGAGATTTTTATAATCATCGGTTGGTTAACTTCTGGAGGAGCTAACTGTGGTGGTTGAGACTATTTTTGAGCTGTAGCCATGGCGGTCATTGACCAAAGGAAAATATGTTTAGATTTTCATACCTATTTTGCACTGATTTTAATGATATTGCACTGTAAATAAGGTTATTTTTGATGTTTTGTGTTAGGTATGATGAATTATGGACTTTTGGAGAAAAAGAAACAAAAACGGTGCAATTTGGAGCAAAAACGAGCAAGAAATGAAATTTTGCCCTATCACCTTTCGATAACTTTTTCGATGCATAATATCGTTTACACTTCTTGCATATTTTTGAATGAGATTAAATTTTAAAGGAAGGTTGTTTTATTATTTATTTTGTAGGGCTATCTGTTAGGAACACAACACAACTGAAATGGGGCAAAACGGAGCTAAAACGGAGCCAAACGGAGCCAAACAGTGGAGCTGCGCAGTCTGCCCGCCGACGGCGCCAAAACAGCTCCGACGGCGAGATTTACCCAAGAAGACTAAAAAACGATAAAAAAGCTCGCTGACAGCGCCCTCGAGCCCGCCAATGGCGCCCGATACAACTATGAACTGACTTTTGGTGGTTATGGGTCGAAATTCAATGTATTTGGATGACTTTTGAAAGGATTCTTGTGGCAAGTCTTCAAACTTCATCCATACACTTTAAAAGAACAAATTTAGTTTAGAAAATGAGGGGTTTTTGTAAGAGGAATGTTAGGAAAATTGTGGAGAAAGTTTTTGTTTCTTAGAATAGGAGTAGAAATCTAGATTTCTACCCTTTTGGAGAGATTGGAGAGGGGATTTTGAGAGATTTGGTAAGGAGATGTTCTGGCATTGCATGGATCGGTGGGAGACTTTATGGGAGCGATTTTCTTCTTTCTTTCAAGGGAAAAAGCTAAGTATTGTGTTCTTCATTATCTTATGATTTTGTAAACACTTCTCTAGTGGATTTGTTTTGATGAAAAGAAGTTTCTATTATGTTTTCTTCGTGCTTTGTGATGGGCTTCTCTTACTCTCTCTTTTCGTGTGGAAATAATGGCATGAAAAGATTATGCCATTGTTTTCATTTTACTTTTATTTTGTAATGAGTAGAATTCATGTTTAGGATTTTGTGATGCATGTAAGAAGTGAATTTAATTATCAATGTGATGGTTTTTACTTGCACTTTATTTACATTACAATAAAGGCCTGTTGTAGTGTTAAAGTAGAACCACATTCAGATTCCATGGATGGTTAAGTTGATGGGATTTAAATGCAAATAAATAAGGAAATATACTTTGATGGTCGTAGAATTGGAGATTTTAGGGTGACAGACTAAAATCCCCAATTTGGTTCTATTGTTTGAGTACTGAAGTGGAGATGTTAGCCCTTAGTTGAGGGGAATGTGGGAGCTCCGAAGTGAGAGCCGATATCCTCCCAGCCTAGCCACGGATTTAGTAAA
>NEWO01000517.1:24480-48818 GCA_003013225.1 Phalaenopsis aphrodite | reverse complement strand
TGTAGGGCTATCTGTTAGGAACACAACGCAACTGATAAGTTTGGGGGATTTTGATCAAAAGAAAATATGTTGAGATTTTCATACCTATTTTACAATGATTTTGATGATATTGCACTTTAAAGAAGGGTATTTTTTATGTTTTGTGGCAGGTATGATGAATTATGGACTTTTCGAGAAAAAGAAATGAAAACGGTGCAATTTGGAGCAAAAACGAGCAAGAAATGAAATTTTGCCCTATTACCTTTCGATATGTTTTTCGATGCTTCATCTCTTTTACACTTTTTATATATTTTTTAATGAGATTAAAATTTAAAGGAAGGTTTTTTTCATTCTTTTTTTGTAGGGCTATCTGTTAGGAACACAACGCAACTGAAATGGGGCAAAATGGAGCTAAAATGGAGCCTAACAAAGCGAAACGGTGGAGTTGCGCAGTCTGCCCGTCAACGGCGCCAAAACGGCACCAAAACGGCACCGACGGACAAATTTACCCAAGAAGACTGAAAAATGATAGAAAAGCTCACTGACAGCACCCTCGAGCCCGCCTACGGTTCCCAGGATAACTATGAACCGACTTTTGGCGGTTATGGGCCAAAATTCAATGTATTTGGACATTTTTTGAAAGGATTCTTGTGGCAACTCTTCAAACTTTGTCCCTACACTTTAAAAGAACAAATTTAGGCTAGAAAAAGAGGGATTTTTTTTAGAGGAATGTTAGGAAAGTGTGGAGAGGGTTAAGTTTCTTAGAATAGGAGTAGAAATGTAGATTTCTACCCTTTTGGAGAGATTGGAGAGGGGACTTTGAGAGAATTTGTAAGGAGATGTTCTGACATTGCATGGATCGGTGGGAGACTTTATGGGAGAGATTTTCTTCTTTCTTTCAAGGGAAAAAGCTAAGTATTGTGTTCTTCATTATCTTATGATTTTGTAAACACTTATCTAGTGGATTTGCTTTGGTGAAAAGAAGTTTTCGTTGTGTTTTCTTCGTGCTTTGTGATGGGCTTCTCTTGCTCTCTCTTTTTGTTTGGAAATAATGGCATGAGAAGATTATGCCATTGTTTTCATTTTACTTTTCTTTTGTAATGAGTAGAATTCATTTTTAGGATTTTGTGATGCATGTTAGAAGTGGATTTAATTATCAATATGGTGGTTTTTACTTGCACTTTATTTACATTACAATAAAGGCATGTTGTAGTGTTAAAGTTTGTTGTAATGTCATTAAGAACCGAAAGGGCTATGTAATTCTCAACAAAGTAGAATCACATTCAGATTCCATGGATGGTTATTTTCATGGGAGTTGAATGCAAATAAACAGGAAAATATACTTTGATGGGAGTAGAAGTGGAGATTTTAGGGTGACAGACTAAAATTCCAAATTTGGTTCTATTGTTTGAGTACTGAAGCGGAGATATTAACCCTCAAGTGAGGGGAACGTGGTAGCTCCGAAGTGAGAGTCGGTATCCTCCCAGCCTAGCCACGGATTCAGTAAACAAGCATAGGATTAGTCAATGTTCTTCATGCCTGGACCAAAGGATAAAGAATAGGATTGCTCCTATTTGGCACATACAATATTTAATGCATCTCATTCATTTATATTATCCAATTCATTACATAAGAATAGTAGTTTTTAATATCTCAAAATTCTCCAAACCAATTCATCCAAAAAGGGTTATCTTTAGAATTAATATTTACATTTAGTTAGAGTTAATATCTTTACATTTAACACTTGCATTTAGGAGTAGTTGCTAGATAAAACATCATTTTAATTGACATTCGAAACTAAGGACTAATTGTAGTAGACTAGGATTTCACTAAGGACCTCTTTTACCTCACTTCCCTGTGGGATCGATAAACGGGACTCCACTAGAGCCCTGTATTACATGAGCAATGTGTATACTTGCATTTGAAATTGTGACTTTACTAAATAAGTACAAATATATAAATCTGGGTTCATAAACTCTTGCATATTAAAAGTTGCATCAAGTTTTTGGAGTCATTGCCGAGGTTTAAATCTTCTAGCAGTGGTGTCAAATTCTTGTATTCTTAGGTATATAAAAGTCGTTGTCAAGCATGGTAGCGGCCATCTCTTCCATTCTCTTCTCCATTTAGCTACTTTCCTTATCCCTTAGGAAAACAACCCTATGCAGCTCGTCTATGACGTTCTCTTTAATGAGAGGTTGAGAGTCACAGATGTAGCGGTTCTGGTCTCGATGACATGGACATCCATGAAATCTTCCTCGAGGTATTCATTGAAGTCAAAATTTTCATCATCATGATCAATGGAAACTCCATGTTCTCGGGCCAACTCAAAAATCTCGAACCTGAGCTTTTTGACATTTCCTTAAATTATTAATTCTTGTAGCATCTTGAGATCTAGAGGACTTTACTGGACATCCTCCACTTGCTCATCCATCTCAGTAGTAATTGGTGTGACAATGTCAAATAATTTGGACCCTTGCTTCATTCCATGATCCTGCCCTTTGGGCTTACTGGACCGTATCGGTATGGTGGCCTTGGGTACCCATAAATTTTTCTTTGATAGTGATATCTTGAGACCAGGTGCCTCAACAGAAACATCAGCATGTCGAAAAGAAGTATGCTCCTCATGGTGCAGACCAGATACAATATTGGTTAACCTTTTCATCTTTTCTTTTGAGACTTTAAGAACATCTTTGCGGCCGGTAATCAATAGAATTCTCTGACCCAAATGCAACTTAATTGGTCGATGACCTATGAGTTTAGGGACGGTAGAATCATTATCAACAATGGTCGTATCAACTTTGCCTCCCAAGTGAAACCAGATGGGAATGCGAGCAGGCAAAACTTCAGCAGATTTCTGAGATGGTCTAGTAGTTCTGACGTCCCTTAGAATTTCTTTTTTCATGCAAGGGGATATTGTACACCCCACTAGTTTAAGTAACTTGCCAATTGAACAACCTTATTTGGTGCCTAGTTTTTGAAAAAATGTACTGAATCAGGTGATAGGAGCAGGCTTCTTCCTCTCCCCACCATGTCCATGAGTTGACGGTAAAGTAACAATGATCTTCTAGATACTTTCGTACCCATTAGTATCCATTAAGAGATGGAACCTACTCCCTTGCAGAAGTTGGTAAATTTCCAGTTATCCTAACTCCCCATGGTAAGGAACTTCTGATTGCTATTTTTCCTTTGGTTTTGGGTTAACAGTGCAGCCCTCGAACTCGATCTGATTTCAAATACTAACGGCAGGACAACCAATCCTTCAATTATGTCTTCAACGATCATAACTTCTTTTCCCTTAGCAGAAACAGGAACAACACGCTTTGTAGGTGTCACAATGGCAGTAGTCTTGACCTTCTGGTAAGAAGGTAAGTCCTGAGCGCAGTATAGGTTAAACTTGGCAAACGATTCCTGAACCTCTGGAGCAGCGATCTTCATTACGACAAATAGGGCTTTCCCAAGAACGACCTCAAGGTCTTCAAAGTTGACTCCAAACTTGATGGTGGGGGTGACATTGTGGGCATCGTGGCTCATTGGTAGGTTGTACGAGAAAGTGAGTGTTTCGAATGCCATTGCAGCAGCTTCAATAAAAGAAAGATCTGAGGTTTGCTATTTGGTCAAAACCTCATAATCTTAGTGCGAGCACAACAAATTAATGGAGTTCGATCTGTAGACCGGGGAACTCTTTATTTAATTTGTGGAGATTTTAAAATTTTAGTAAAAGTAGTTTAAAAGTAGAAATATTTAATTAATATAAGGAAAATTAAAGAGCAAGCACAACATGAAGCAATCCGATTTAATTTGCAAAATAGCAAATCAAACTCCAAAGGGGAAAAGTCTCCAGGACCTAGTGGGGGACCGACTTTACAACACAAAATGCCCAGGTGGAACTAGCCTACCAAAACGCCTATTGGGAGTCCGACCCCACACAAAGATTAAAAGTTCTAATAAACTCTTGAACCTCTCTGTTCAATGGTGGTTGAACAAACGGTCCTGAAGCTTGAAGGAGTTAACCGTACTTTCCCAAGATAAAAATGGGTAAGGCATGCCATCAAAGAACGGTAATTTGGATCATGAGGGAAGTAAACACATTACTGATGTAAGAGGATAATATTACGTGATTAATTATGAGAGAGAAGTTTTTCCTCAGTTTAGTCTCTAGAAGTTGTCAATACTATTTTTTAGTTGTGGAGTTCCCAGTTGGAAGCTTTCGGCCGCCGGAAACGAAATCCTGTCTCCTCCTTCGGAAAGACATTTAATTTTCATATATATATATATATATATATATATATATATATATATATATATATATATATATATATATATATATATATATTGAAGGAGCACTATATGGCTCCTTACATGTTGATCATCAAAAGTATTACAATGGTTCCTAAAGGAGGGGTCCCCAGACATAGGGAGGGAGCCCAATCCTCAAAAGTTTACCAGAGAGTTACAAGTAAAAGAAAAAAAAAGGAGAAAGCAAAAAATTGCATTAAATCTCTTTAAGTGGGCTAGGTTTGAATCTGAGGTGAGGGGTCTTCAGCTTATCACCATGGAGTAGGAAGGCAAGGGGGGTAGGAGGTCTTGTATCAACAGAAATGGAGTTGGCATAGGTTCCTTGTCTGACAAGCCAATTAGCAGGTTGGTTATATTCTCTATAAATGAAAGACATATGAATTGTAAGACTTTTGTAAAAAGTACCAATTTTTTTCTTCCATTGCATATGGTGCCATGAGGAAAGCTGATCAGAATTCAGCAAAGAGATTAGCTGTAAAGAGTCAACCTCAATCCATACTTTCTACCAAGTTAATTTTTGTACAAATGTAAGGGCCCAGTAGACAGCAATAAGCTCAGCTTCAAGAGCATCATTTGCCACAGTAGGAACATGGAAGAATAGTAGACAATTACTGGAGGAATTTCTGAAAAACCCTCCCACCCCTGCACCACATTTAGAGAAGCTACCACCAGTGTTTATTTTCATGGTTAGAATATCAGGAGGGTTCAAAGTGACAGTCTCAATTTTGTTGTGATTAATGGTGGTACTGGCCTGAGCCATATTTAAGCTAGGGCAGTTCTTAAGCTGAATGATTTTGTTCAGATAGGCAACACAGTTTCTGGTTACCTTGTTATATTGGATACTCTTATCATCATGTTTGTTGTTGTCCCTACCCATCCACAAGAACCAAGCCACAATGAAGGGGATTGACTCATTCTGTGTACTTCTCCAGCTATGCCAACCAGCATACAGACTAGTCCAGTCCTTGTCCAAGAGATCATCCTTAATCCCATAAAGGAGCTCTTTCCACACCTCTTGAGCAAAATCACATTTGAAAAATAGGTCGTTAATGTTCTCCTCACTTTTCAGACAAAGATAACATCTAGAGAGTCCTCTTAAACCTTTGATTTTAAGAATATCATCAGTAGGCAAGAGGTTGTTGAAGAATCTCCAGCAAAAGAAGGATATGGAAGGGGATAGAAATCTGTTCCAAATGACCTAACCCCAATTGACCTTCTCCCAAAGATTTAACTTAGCATAAATTACTTTGTTCAGGCTTTGGTTAGTGTAGCTTTGCCATATGATCCTATCCTTTATGCCTTTATCAAACACAGTTCTAGTGACTAGAGATAAGTGAGGCTCCTGAATGAAAGATTGGAGCTTAGGAACATCCCAGGAGTCCCCATCCCAGAGGTCACAGACTAGGACCTAAGGGTTAAAGTCTATAGGAGGGCTCAATCCAATCTTTAGGACACCAGTTGTCAAGCGAAAAGTTCACTTTATCATTCCCCAAATCCAAAATGTACATGTCTTCAGCTTGCTCTCTGAATTTCAGCATATTTGTCAAAATTTTGGAGTTTCCCAGCTTTTTAGTAATAAGGGAGGGGTGTTGGCCCTTGAAATACTTACCATACATGAATTTTTCCCACAAAGAAGTTTATGCTCTAAACTGAATCCATATCTTACAGAAATTAATGTTTACAACTTGTTGGAGTCCCTTGAACCCCAGCCCACCAGCTGAAATAGGTTTGGCTACCTTCTGCCAAGAAGCCCAGTGTAGCTGCTTTCTTTGACCAGCCCATAAAAATCTATTAAAAGCTCTATCTAACTGGCTTTGGGTGCTTTTCTTGAGGTAGTTGGTTTGAAGGATATAAGAGGGGAAGGTATTCAGGATACTTTTCAGAAGAGTGATTCTTCCCCCATTAGACAGGAAGGAGTGAGACCAGTTGGATAGAGTTTTCTGAATTTTCTGTAGGATCTCATCAAATTGGGTCAATTTTGATCTCCCTTTAATGAGTTGAACCCCAGGATACCTTACAGGGTCCCTAGCAGTAGAGAAGCTAGTGTAGTTGGAGATCCAGTGCTTGGTATTGGAATAAGTCCTCTTGTTAAATATAAGTTGGCATTTAGTAGGGCAGAATTCCATTCCAGATTGTTTCTGAAATTGTTGTATGCATTTATAAACCTTCTTCACAGCAATCTTATGAATATTGGAGAATATCATAATGTCATCAGCATACATGGGATGTGAAATTGCTAAATTAGATCTATGGTGAAATCTGGAGTACTGATTGTTGAGGATGTTCCTGTCAAGCATTCTAGAAAAGTTATCCATAACAATAATAAAGATAGTGAGAGAGAGTAGATCACCTTGCTTTTGTCCTCTAGAAGCAGTAAAGCCCCATGGAGTTGTCCATTGCTAAGGATGGAGTGGTTATTATTGGTAAACCACCTTTGGATGAGATTTCTGAATTTAGGCTGAAATCCTCTAGCTGCAAGTATACCCAAGATAAAGTTTCAAGCAATGGTGTCATAGGCCTTCCTAATATCTAATTTATATATTAGTTTTCATCCTCTGTTGATTTTATCAAAATCCAAAGTGAATTCTTGTGCCAACAACACATTTTCATTAATAGATCTACCTTTAATAAAGGCAGTTTGGTTAGGACATATAATTTTGTCCAAGTGAGGTTGCAACCTTCTCACAATAATCTTGCTTATGAGTTTGCTAATGACAGAAGTCAGGCTTATAGGCCTGTAGTGATCCCAATTTTTTTGTAATTCCTTTTTAGGGATTAGCAAAATGGAAGTGTTACTGAAGTAGTTGGGGAGGTTGACTCCTCTAAAGAAGCTCTCAATAGCCTCCACAACCTCTACCTTGATGATGTGCCAAGCCTTTTTGTAGAAGTCAACTGTAAAACCATCAGGGCTAGCTGCCTTTGAGCTGTCAATACTGTTCAAGGCTTCCCAAATTTCCTTAACAGAAGGGGGTTCAGTAAGGTTAAGTTGACCGGTGTAACTGGATTCTTCAGCAAAGTAATCTTCATATTCAGTATTAAGTTCAGCAGAAGAGTACAATAGAGAGCTGTAGAACTTAACAACATCCTTCGCTATAAGTTCATTATCATTCAACCATCTACCATCCTTGGAATTTATGGAATTTATGGTATTGCATTTCCTCTTGTAACTTATGTAGGCATGGTAAAACTTGGTGTTTCTATCCCCTTCAGAAAAGCCAATTATAGAAGCTTTTTTTTTTAGTATCAAATCCTGAATATCAATGGCTTTGTTCTGATTAGTCTGGGTAGTCAACAAATAAGTTTTAGTGGCATGATTATTCTGAGCAGCAGCCTCAAGTCTCTCAACCTCTCTTTCAGCAGATAATACATTGGAAAACACATTTCCAAAGGTTTCCCAGCCCCACTTTCTCATAGCTTTGCTGGTTTTCTGATGCAGAAGAGTGTGTTCAATTCCCATCCAGTTAGAGGCAACACAGTTGTTGAAAAGGGGGTGGGTAGACCACATGTTTAGGTATCTGAAAGGAGGGTGGGGTGAGGTGGTAACTGGGGAGGTTATGGAAATGAGCAGAGGACTGTGGTCAGAACAAGTAAGGGTTAGGTGGGTAACAAAAGTAAGGAGATAGTGTTTCTGCCAGTGGTCATTAACTAACATTCTTTCTAGTCTTTCCCATAGAAGACCCCTCTTCCAAGTGAACTTAGGACCCTGGTACCCCAAGCCAAACAAACCAACTTGTTGTATTTGATCATTGAAATAAGTCAGTTTAGATAAGTTGGGAGGTCTCCCTCCATACTTCTCAGCTGCATTAGAGATGCAATTAAAATCTCCCCCCACTATCCAAGGGGAGTTCATGTTTTTACTGGTGAGATATAAGCCTTCCCATAATTCCTGTCTATCAGCTTTTAGACTACCAGCATAAACAAAAGTGGCATACTCCAAATGTCCTTGTACAGGCAGCGGAGATGTATGAACTGATGATGGTCCATAATAATGCTCCACTGAATTTCTTTCCTGCAAAAGAACCAAACTTTATTATTTTTGTTAGCATAATGTGAGAAACCAGGGAATCTTTGGATAATTCTCTAAAAGTTATGTTGAACCAAAAGTTCAAGTATAGTAAAGCACCACAACTTGTGTTTTTTATTGAGATACATCTGTCTTTTTAAAGACTGAGGATGGGCAATGCCCCTGATATTCCAACAAAGAATATTAATCATGGGAGGATTATTATGGGGGAAAGGCTGAGATCTTGATCTGGTCCTTCCTCTAGAAGGAGGAGGTCCCCCCATTTTCAAAGTTTCTATGAGCCCAATGTTACCCTCTCTTAATTTCTGTACTTCAGACTAAACCTTCTTCTTCTTTTTTGTTTTTTGTGTTTGTCATTCCTCTTCTAACAGATGTTTCATCTCAGCTATATCATTCTACTGAGGAGCTTTTATTCCAAGTGTAGTTTGCTGGTTGGTCTCCTTAGGTTGCACCACCTCATCTAAAGGGACAGATAGGGGTGTTTGAATATTTATCTGGTTCACCTCCTCCCTGAAATTTTTGGGGGAAGTAATTGGGGGGTTTGTGGAGCCAAAAGGAGCAGTAGAGCTTTTGGGTGTTTCCAGCATGTCATCCAAATTCCTAGCTGGAGGGGGGTTTACACCAATTGAACCTTTTGCTGGTTGGTCTCCTTAGGTTGCACCACCTCATCTAAAGGGACATATAGGGGTGTTTGAATATTAATCTTGTTTACCTCCTCTCTGAAAGATCTGGGGGAAGTATATGGGGGGTCTGTGGAGACAAGAGGAGTAGTAGAGCTTTTAGGTGTTTCCAGCATGTCATCCAAATTCCTAGCTGGAGGGGGGTTTACACCAATTGAACCTTTTGGTGGAATAGGCTGGGTATACCTTCCCTGATTTGCCACTGTCTTCTTTGGGGGAGGGTGAAGCCTGAAACATCTATCCTTGGTGTGTCCAAACATCCTTCAGTGATGAAAGTAGTATGGTTTCTATTCTAACCTCACTGTTTGCCAGAAACCCTCCTTGTCATTACCAATCCAAATCCTATTGATTTCAGGGAGAGTAACATCTCTCTCACTGAGAATTCTGGCTAGGGCAGGTCTGACCTTATTGTATGTAGGAGCATCCACCTTCATAGGTCTCCCTATTACACATGTTATAGTGAATAAAGCATTGAGAATAAAGTACTGTATTGGGATACCAAGAACTTTAAACCATAGAGGAACTATTGGAGGTTCCTTACTAGGGTCAAAATCAGGATCCCGTTTCAGGATTTTCATTGTGGTACCTACAATTTGGATGGCTTGTTTTGCAAAGAGTCTAGCATAGTCTTCCTCTCCTGAGAGTTGTATAAGTAGGTGTCTTCCATCTAGAATTACAATCTGCCAATCACCATTAAATTTTAAAGTATCAAAGTAGTTTCTAACTAAATACATTTTGGGGTGGCCAAGAAGAAATTTCCCCACCAAGGTAAATTTTACTTGGTCATTTAGATTAATAATTTCTTAAGGTGAGAAATAAACAGCAGGTTCTCCATCCTTGGCACCTAAGTGATGAATGCAAGGGCTATTGCCCTTTCCTGCTGCAGTGTCATGAAACATCTGTGGGAGACGAAATGTTCAAGATCATTAAGGGAAGCAGTTGATTTGCCAACCACTCTTGCATAGGTAAAATTTTCCAATTGAACATTTGTATCCAAGTTGATAGGAGTAGCCGCACTCTTAAGAAACACAGACCAGAAGCCACAGAGCTAGAGAACTAAAGAAATGGTTAACAGGACTAAAACCAGACATAACAGGTCTAACCTGTCAGCAAACCTCAATACAGCAGTGCCCAACACCAGGAATGGGGAGGGAAACCACCACAAGAGCAAGAGAGTGCCAAGTGAAATTAGATAAAACCAAATGAGAAAGGAAAGACGGCTAAAAACAGAAAACCTCCAATGGAACAGTAAAAACCCACCAACCAGAAAAAATACCAATGAAACAGTGAAACCCACCAAAACTTATGAATGGAGTGGTGGAAACAAACTTCCAAAGTATAGGAGGAAAAGAAAATAGCACCCTGAAGAAGAGAACAACCATACCTCCCCCAGAACACACTCCAGCAGCTCACCATCCTGCCAGAAACCCTGGCAGAGCACCTCCCTCCTCAGCCGCCAGCTTAATGGTTTTATATATATATTTGATTTCATGGTTTTGATTTCATTTTTTTTAAAATTATATATATATATATATATATATATATATATATATATATATATATATATATATATATATATATATATATAATTTAAAAAAAATATGAAATCAAATTGACCCCATATTTTTCTTAGTTTAAATGAAAAAGTACTATAACTCAAACCCTGTATCTATCTCGAAAGATAAACAAAAGACTTGAGGGTGATGCTCAATAAAATAAACTAAAAAATATATGACATCTGTTTGGTCTACGAAACCATTTTATTTGCCAGCAAGTTCCCCTATTTAATACAAAAAACTAAATAAGGTTTATATTAAGCTGGGTTTGGAAAAAAATTCTTATAAGGGCAAGCCCCTATAGTTAATTACATCTTAGATAACCAAAGTCACCTAAGAAAACTCTCGATAAAATTCATGAAACTTTATCTTCAAAGAGGTCAAATGGATAGAAATTTTCAATGAGATCGGACAAAGAGGTGTGAAAAAGGGAATGACTCAAATTTGGAACATTTTGTTGTAGAGTTTAAAGGAGGAAGAACTAGGGGATCTCACAGATCTGAAGGAAAACCTCGATGACTTCTCAAGTTCTCCTAATGTTTGGTTTCAACTTCTGAGAGAAATGTTTAAATGTTTCATCCTTTTGATTTTATTTATTTAGGACATACAATCATGTGGAACGATCACACAAATAGCCTAGAGATGTGAGGATTTAGGTCGTGATGAACGACAACCTCAGAATCCTATGGCGAGTGAGGGCTTATATTGTAAAGAAAGGTTGTACAAAGGTATAAAGATGAGTTGAGGATTTATGTTGCATATGCAAAAAACCTCAAAATCATATGGTTTGTTTTTTAATTCTTAGGAAAGATATGTTGTTGTAGAACCTCTTACTGATGAAGATGGTCGTGCTGCCCACAATGCTACCTCCAAGCTCCTCGAAATCCTATGACTTATTGTTTAAGTTTTGTAATGTGTTAGGTTATGATGTCAAATCAGATGTCCCTATGATTATGGTTTTATAAATATTATGGGGCATATTAAACTTGACTACAGTGACACCGGTAAGGATCCTACGGTTCCCTCATTCCGACACCACTATTTTCTATCGGATTCACTTAGTGTAAATGAATTTACTAAACTCAACCCAATGAGTTCTATACTTTCATTTAAACCGTGGAAAGTCTTGTTAGCAACCGTAGGTTACCTCCTCCAAGGGATTCCCAATTATCCGATAGAGATGTCTTAATTTAGTTGCAATTGTATTTTTGTGATGTTTGTGATTAAATTTTGAGTTGTCTTATATTTTGAATGTTGTGGTGGTGAATTTTATTTTGGTTGATTTTAGTTTTGGTTTTAGTTTTGTGGCTATCCTAGTAGTTTTAGTTTTCATGTAGGGTGACATTGTTGTTTAACATGCAAGCTCGAGGCAAGAAGCATTGAAAGGTAAATGCATTAATTTAAAAGCATACCAGTCGATTCTTCTTGTTTCACCACCTGAAAGAATAGTATTCGCAAAGCATGTATATAATTTTGTAAGGAATTTATATTGCATGATTAGATAAAGGTTTAGCTTTTAAATCCCAAGTTATGACTTTATTGAATCTCAGAAGATCCTAGTGAATGATTTTAGAACAAAAATATGACAAGTTCAATTTGCCCTTCAGAATGACCAATAGATTTCAAAAATGCTCGAGACATGATGTTGGACCATCTTGAAGATCTCTTGAAAAATTTTGAGTTCATTTTTGACTTATCATATTGTTCCATTAATCACCTGAGGTCCAAGTGGACTACCCTGTTGCTCAGTGAAACCTGATAATTTAATTATCTTGAGGATTGGATACTCGATTAATTCATTGATGTTTTGTTTAATGGTTTTGTGAGCGAGTGCCCCAAAAACAAGTTTAAGTCATTTAAAATTGTGGTGTCCACAATTAAAGTTAGGTTTGTAGTGTTTAAAGATGTTGACCACCAATCATGTTATCTTTTAAATCCAATCAATTGAGTTTAGTCATCGAGCCTAAGTCACTACTATTCCTTTAAAAATCATAATAGGTGAAATGGTGATTATTAACATTTTGATTTAAGTGAAATGTATTCTTATTGAAAGATCATGTCATCATCAATCTTAAGCTCAAGAAATATAAATTATCATCTTTCTATCTTAAGCCCATCACGTAAGAATCGTTTGATCATAATTAACTTCCAAGTCATGAAGATTAAGAAGATTATGATTTTGTTGATGTTGTGCAAGGGTGGTGAGTGAGTTTCTACCTTTTAATCCCATTGTATTTTAATCATCCAAACATATTTATTAAGATCAAAACAACCCATTTTCCCTTGGTTAATCCTAAATTTTTTATTAAGGCACTAAAATCTAGAACGACTATTTTGCCTTTAGAGCACTTCACCTCATAACACACTAAACACAACTTAAATGACTTTAAGGGTTTAGAGTGTCATATCCATGAGGTAATTATAGTGTTAGAGGAGAATATGTGGACTTCTAAAAATTTAATTTAACTTAGATATTTATTTAAACTCAGAAAATAAGATTTTTTAGGAATTAATTTATTTGAGTTTCCAAAATAAAGCGTTTTATTTATGAGAAAATTATTAGAGATTTCTTTAGGTTAGAGAAATACTTAGACAAAATTTCATGATTTTTTCAATTAAATTATTATAATTATTTTAATTGGAAAATAAGGAAAATCCACTTTATGACTTTAAAATTTATTTTTAACTTTAGAAAAATTAGGAAAAATATTTTAATGAGTCCTAAGTGATCAGAGAGCAAATAGGCACATTTTGAAATATTTTGATATTTTGAGATTTTTAATTATTATAAAATTCAAAATAAGGCTCAAAATTTAAGTATTTTCTAAATGTAATTTTGATTTTTTCCTAAGTGCCTCTGATCATAAGGAACTCTAAAGACCACTTTTCATAATTTTCTCAAGTGTAATTAATTTATTATAATTATTTTTTGTACAAAAATAGAGGGTTTCTTAGAAAATCAACTTTAATAATCAAGTCAATTTTTGATAAGTGTATAATTTACAAAAATTAACACAAGATATTTATCTTTAATTCATTGTAGAAATTTACAAGATAATTCAAAATATCATGAGGTTTTTCCTAGACTTCTTTAACCACAAGAAACCAACTAAAATTATTCCCATAATTTTCCAATAGATATTTTAATTTATATAATTAAAATAAACCAAAATGGTCACCTTAGCTTGAAAATTATGGCTAGAAGCATAGAGATGCCCACTAACCTTGGAAAAATTAGAGGACATAGTCTCTGTCATGAGGAATAAACCCTCAAAATTTCAAGTCATGGTGAGCAATATTTGATCATAGTGAATTAAAATACTCTAGAGGGTATTGAATTCATTGAAAACCAGGGAATAAGAAAATAATTTTTATTTTTAGTCCGCAATATTCTCATTTGTTCACTGAGCAAGAGGGTATTTTTTTATTTTTATGGTTTTCTTAGAAAAAGATATGGATTTTTTACGTTTAGTCATTTAAAATAATTTAAAAAATCTATATTTATCTACTTATCCACACAATGCCATTATACACCAAGAATATATGCATTTTTAGACCCATACTTTATACTCATTTTTGGTGATATTGCACTTTAAAGGAAGGTATTTTTCATATTTTATTGCAGGTTATTGATTTTTAGGACTTAGAGCAAAAATGAAGCAAAATGGATGGAATTTGTAGTTCAAATGGAATTTTTGAAGAAATGTTCAGCGCTAGACTAGGCGTCGATATCGCCGTTTGACAGAGAACATGGATTTTATTTATGGACCATTGGCACTGACTGCGCCAGTGTCCGTGCATGCCCTATTTTTAAAAGATTCGACGAATTTGGAATTTTTTTTAGCATTTTTGAATGCACCTATTGGAGAAACAACCTTAAGCTCTATTTAGAGCTTAAATTGATCAGAAAAGACCCCCTTTCGCCTCCTTCGAGCCTCTTTGCACCCTTCAACCACTTTCAACTTTCTTCCATGCCATTCCACACCATTAGTCATTTATTTCCTTTATATTTTTGTGCTTTTATGGTGATTTTAAGTGTGAATTCTTATCTAAGATTGTTGGAGAGGGAGAGAAGTGAGAGATTTCTTCTTCCTACATTTCCTAAGAGAGGTTACAAGGGATTTGCTTTGAGACAGAGTTTCAGATAAGTGTTGTTTGTTTATTATTATTGTATCAACTTTCTTTTATATATGAAATTTGTGTTTTATTGTATCTTTTTCATGAAATCTGAGTAGTTTCCTTTATATTTCTTCCTACTCTGAGATATAGTGAAATGAAGAGATAATTTGGATGTGTCAATATTAAAATATAAAATAAATTGTTATGGTTTTTCAACTCCATTCTTAAATTAATTTTCGATCTGTCCAATAAATTTTTTAAAATATGTTGTGATACATATGATACGAGAAATGGAGTATGAGTCTACAATAAAGTGAGAATCACATTTAATTTCATGAAGGAGTATTTTGTTCATGGAATTATGTGTAAATAAATAGAGAAATATACATTGTTGGGTGTAGAATTAAAGATTTTACAGTGACCGACTAAAATCTCAATTCAATCTTAGTGTTTAAGAACTAAAGTTAGAGTTAGCTTTCAAGGGATGGGAAGTGGGAGCTCTGGAGTAGGAGCCAGTATCCTCCTAGCCTAGCCACGAATTTAGGGACTAAACTTGAGATTAGCCAATGATTTTCTATAGCACTGAATGAGGGTAAAGAATTAAAATTACTCCTATTTGGCACAATACATATTTAAACCATTTATTTTATCTCACTTGACCAAAAACTTATTGTAGTGGGAAAGATATTTTTTTAAATTAAAAAACTTCATCACATAAAAATAAATTAGTAGTTACTATTTTAAACTTAGCATTTAAATTTTGCTAGTAGTAATAATATAGTTTTGATAGTATCTTAAATATTCAAAAGTAGTGGCAGTAATTTCATTTTATTTCTGTGAATTTTGTAATTAATTTATCATTTCAAATTTAAACCTTCCTCGTTGGATCAATATTTGGGACTTAAATAGAAAATCTTATATTACTTGATAACGATACGTATAGTTGCATAGAATCCAATATTAAGTGTTTAACATCATTATTAATAAAATATCACATCAAATTTCTGGCACTCTTGTAAAGCGGAGTCAACTTTATAAATTTTACACAACTATATTTTCCAGGATCAAGTTTTTGGTGCCGTTGCCGGGGAAGGTAACCGTAAATTAAATAGATTTGATAAATTAGGGAATTTAGAGATAAAATATAAAAATCCAAAATAATATATAAAATCAAAAACTTAAATATATATATATAATTATATATATTTAAGAGTATTTTTAGGAAATTTTTCTTTACTTATTATATTTATTTATGCGAAATATTGGATCTGAAGGTTTAGTACCTTACGCTTCAGAATTAGAACATACTATTAGAAAAATTTGAAAACAACCAAAAGAAATATAAAATTTGAATGTAATGGCGATAACATAGATAATCAAATAAATGAAAATCGACAAAGACCATTATAAGATTATGTTAATCCGACAGCAGATGAACTTCACTTAAGTATTCAAAATCCTGAAGTTGCTGCTAATTTATTTGAGCTTAAACTTGCTATTATCAAAATGGTAAGAAATAATAAGTTTGGAGGAACACCTATTGGAGATCAAAACTTACAACTTGCTTAGTTTTCTTGAAATATGTGTTACATTTAAATATGATGGAGTGTATAATGATAATGTTAGGCTTAGACTTTTTTCCTTTTTCATTAAGGGATAAAGCTAAAGCTTGGTTAAATTCATTAGCACTTAGATCTATTAAATCTTGGGGAGAACTATCACAAAACTTTTTTGCTAAATATTTTCCACCCTCGAAAACAGCTAAGCTTAGAAACGATATTACATCTTTTTGTCAGTTTGAAGGGGAATCGATATATGAAGCCTATGAAAGATTTAAGAATTTCCTTATAAAATGCCCACACCATGATTTACCATATTGGTTAATAATTCAAACTTTCTACAATGGATTAGTATGATCACTTAGCTCTATTATAGATACTGCTGCAGGTGAATCACTATTGTTAAAACTTTCTGATGAAGCATATTCTTTAATAGAATAAATGGCTACTAACAATTTTTAATGGCCCTTTGAACGAGTAAATTGTAAGAGAGTAGCTAGTATTCATGAATCTGATGTAATGTCTATTTTAGCATCTCAAATTGCTACTATATTGAAAAAGATTGATCAAATTGAAGTGAATTATTCTCAAATGCCAACAGTATTAAAGGAAAATTCTTAAGGGCAGATAATTGATATTCAATCATCTTATGAAACTTTGAATACTATAAATAATCGAAAAAACAATATGTATTCTAACTATTACAACCCTAGATGGAAAAATCACCCTAATTTTAGTTGGAATAGTTATAAGAATTTAGTGAACCCCTCAGGAAATTTAAACAACTAAAGAAATCTAATTATTGACCTTATTATCCTCCTAGGTTTAACTCTAACCCTAATCCACAAGTGAAGGAAAAGAAGTTAACGATGGAAGAAGTAATGTTGAATATGGGAAATAAAATACAAAATCAAGGGGTTGTGACCAAACAAAAATATGTTGAGATTTTCATACCTATTTTACACTGTTTTTCATGATATTACAGTTTAAAGAAAGGTATTTTTGATGTTTTATTGCAGGAATGATGAATTAGGGTCATTGGAGTAAAATGATGCAAAAAGGAGCGAATTTGGAGCAAAAAAGACCAAAATGTGAAGATTTGAACTAGGCCGCCGACGGCGAGCCCAACGGCGCCGACGAGAAACTTTTCCTGAGACTCTAGATTTAATGATTTAGAAAGCCCACTAAGGGCGCCCTCGAGGCCGCCGACGGTGAGATCGACGGTTATGTCAAACAATGCATTGGATGAGGATTAATTTTGGAGGGATGCTCAGGCAACTCTTGGGGAAACTCATCCACAACTTTAAAGAAACTTTTAGCCAATAATAGAGTGGGAGTTAAGTGTTAGAAGGGTTTAGAGTGTGTAATTGTGAGGATTGCTTCGAGAGATTGTAAGAGTGGAGGGAAAGTGAGAGATTTCTTCCTCCTTACCGCTTTGAAGAAGAATTTTGTGTGTTGTAAAGAAAGGAAGAGATTCAGAGGAACTTCGATGAGTTTTCTTAGAGATAAGTGTTATTTACTTGTTGTAGTTTGTATGAGTTCACTTATATATATGAATTCTGAGTTTTTTGTGTCTTCCCCATGAGTTCTGAGTAGTTTTCTTCGTCTTTCTACATGTCTTGAGATTTGTGAAATGGTGATTTGAATTAGTTGAGCCATAAAAATGTTAAATAAATCGTGATGATCTTTTCACTTCGATCTTAATTTACTTTCAATCTGGCCAATTGATTTGTTAAAATATGTTGAGTTTTACAACTAAAGTGAAGATTACATCCAAGATTCAGGGAGGTCAAAGCCCTTGGAAATTAGGTGCAAATAAATAGGGAAATAAAATTATCGGGCATAGGATTGGAGATTTTAGAGTAACAGACAAAAATCCTTAATTCGATCCTATCATTTAGGTGCTGAAGTGTAGATGTTAGCCCTGAGGTGAGGGGAATGTGGGAGCTCCGAAGTGAGAGCCGGTATCCTCCTAACCTAGCCGCAGATTCAGTAAACAAGCGTAGGATTATTCAATGTTCTTTATGCCTGGACCAAATGGTAAAGAATAAGTATGGTCTTATTTGGAACAACACAATTTGAACTGATTCACTTTATCCATTCACTATAATTTATTGACAAGGGGAAGGATGCTTTCTTATATATTGAATATCACATTAAAACCTTTATTAGTATAATTAGTTATTTAAGAGTTGTTAAAATTAAATTTTTATTTTAATTGCCTATTAGTGACAGATAAGCAATTTGAATTCCATTTTTGCGATTGAGTATTGTTTTTCTAAAATCTTAGTTCGTAGCTTCTAATACTACTCCTTGTGGGATCAATATCTAGAACTCCATTAGAGCCCTATTTTACTTGAGCGATACGCAAACTTGAATTAATAAGTGTGACTTTACCATTTTTGAATATTTTATATATACATCTTTATTGAATCTATAACCGTTATCAAGTTTTTGGTGTTGTTGCTGAGTAATTAAATGTTTTAGCAACAGTATTAAATACTTATATTTTTAAGCATATATAAAGTCACTGTCAAGCTGCTATTGAAAATATCGAAAATCAATTAGGACATATTGCTACTACACTTAGTAACAGACCTTCAGAAAATCTTCCAAGTACTGTGGAAGTTAATCCAAATGATCAATACAAGGAACAAATTAAAGCTATTCAATTACAAAGTGGAAAAGAAGCTGAAACAAGAGTCCAAAGAGAAACTGAAGTTGATGAGGAGAAGGAAGAGATTGAAAGTGACCACAATGACAATGACTAAATACAAGTCTCTTTTGAAAAACCACTACCACCATTTCCTCAATGATTGAAGCAAAAGAATAAAGACAAATAATTTATAAAATTTATGGAAATCCTTAAAAAGTTAACGATAAACATTCCTTTGAGTGAGTCTTTGGAACAAATGCCAAGTTATGTGAAATTTATGAAGGCTATACTAAACAAGAAAAGGAAGTTTATAGATCATGAGACTATTGAAATCAGTGAAGAGTGCATCACTATTATTCAGAATAAGCTTCCTAAAAAGTTAAATTAGCGTGGTAGTTTTACTATACTTTGTGCAATTGGTGAAAAGTTTTTTGGAAAAGCCTTTTATGATTTAGGAACGAGTATCAATCTTATGCCTCTATCAATTTTTAAATGTTTAGATTTAGGAGAGATTTCCTCTACTGCTGTAACTTATCAGTTAGTTACTCGATGAATTACTTATCCTAAAGGATTTATAGAAGATGTATTAGTAAAAATGGATAAATTAATTTTTCTTATAGAATTTATAGTATTAGATATGAAGAAAGATAAAGAGATTCCTAGTATTTTGGGGAGACCATTTCTTACAATAGGGAGAGCTGTGATAGATGTGCAAAAAGGAGAATTAATAAGGAGAGTTAATGTTCAAGAAGTAACATTTAATATTACAATTGCTATGAAATATTCTGTAATATGAAAAGATAATGAATGTTTTAGGATGGAAGTTACTGATTATCTAAGTAATGAGCAATTTAGGAAAGTTTTTGAAGAAAAATTAAGGCAAGAAACATTTTGTGAGAATAAGAACAAAATAAAAGAAGAGAATTTAGATTATATTCAGGACAAATTTGAAACTTTAGATTTTTTGGAAAATGAAAATAAAAATCTTATTCCTTCAAGTATTGAACCACCCGAACTTGAACTGAAAGTATTACATGCTCGTTTAAAATACATATTTTTAGGGGATTCACCTACATTGCCTGTTATTGAATCTTCTGAGTTAACTGAAATTCAAGAACAAAAATTAATAGAAATGTTAAAAAGATATAAAAAGGCTTTAGGATGGACTTGAACAGATATTAAAGGAATTATGCCTTCAATTTATATGCATATAATTTTATTAGATGAACAATACAAACCTAAAGCTGATCCTCAGAGGAGATTAAACCCTATAATGAAAGAAGTTGTTGAAAAAGAAATTTTAAAATGGTTAGATGCTGGAATTATATAACCCATTTCAGAGAGTGCTTGGGTAAGCCCAATTCACTGTGTTCCAAAGAAAGGAGGAGTGACCGTTGAAGTAAATGAGAAAAATGAATCAATTTCAAAAAAGACAAGTTACTGGTAGTCGAACTTGTATAGACAATAGAAAAGTAAACATGGCCAACTTTCCTTTATCCTTTCTAAACCAAATGTTGGACAGATTGGCTGGAAACAAATATTACTACTTTTTAGATGGATATACCATTTATCATCAAATTCCAATTGCTTTTGAGGACTAAGAGAAAACACATTTATAAGCCCTTATGGAGCATTTGCTTTTCATAGAATGCCTTTTAAACTTTGCAATACACCTGCGACATTTTAAAGATGTATTATGTCACTTCTTAGTAATTTGATGGAACATGGAATGGAAGTACTTATGGATGACTTTTTTGTATTAGTGACTTCATTTGAATTATGTTTAAATAATTTAGAAAAAGTTTTGGAATTATGTGAAATATTCAGCTTAGTACTAAATTGGGAAATGTCAATTTATGGTTGCAGGAGGAATTGTACTTGGGCATAAAATTTCTAAAAATTACATGGATGTAGATCCTGCAAAAATTCAAGTTATTGAAAAATTACCACCTCCTACTATGGTTAGAGGGGTAAGAAATTTTCTAGGACATGCTGGTTTCTATGGGCGTTATATAAAAAAAATTTCAAAAATAACTATGCCCTTATGCCAACTTTTAGAAGAAGATACAAATTTTGATTTTATTGATAAATACATAAAAGCATTTAAATTATTGAAAGAAAAATTAATCACTGCACTTATAATAGTTCCACCTGATTGGGAGAAACCATTTGAAATGATGTGTGATGTTAGTGGTTATGATATTGGATTTGCTTTAGAAAAAAGGCACAACAAAGTTTTTAAAGTAATATATTATGCTAGTAAGACTCTAAATGATGCTAAAATTAATTACACTACTATTGAAAGAGAGTTATTATCTATTGTCTATGCCTTTGATAAATTTAGACCTTACTTGATTGGAACTAAATGTATAGTGCATACAGATCATTCTGCTATGAAATACTTGGTGCAAAAGAAGTATGCTAAATCAAGATTAATTAGATGGCAACTTCACTTATAAGAGTTCAATTTTATTGTAGTTTATAGAAATAGAAATAATAATCAAATAGCTGATCACTTGTCTAGACTAGAAAAAGCAAAATTGACCAATTTTTCAAATGAAATTTTAGAAAATTTTCATGATGAACAATTATATAATATTGATGAAATAAATATACCGTGGTATACCGATATAGTAAATTATTCGTAAGTGATTTTCTACCACCAGATATTAAGAATGAACAACTAAGGAAATTTATATATGATTCAAAATCCCATTTTTTGGATGACCAATATTTATATAAACAATGTAAAGATCTAATTATTAGAAGGTGTGTGTCTTATGAATAAACTCAACAAACAATTGAAAGATGTCATGATTCTGAATTTGGAGGACATTTTGGAACCAAAAGATATACATATATAATTTTGCAATCTAGATTTTAATGGCCTACTATTTTTAGAGATGTTAATGAATATATTAAAACAAGCGATCGATGCCACTGAGTAGGAAATATTTTTAGAAGAAATAAAATGCCTCTAAATTACACATTGAAAGTTAAAAAATTTTTATGTGTGGAGATAAGATTTTATGTGACCATTTATGCCTTCATTTAGAAATTTATATATATTACTTGTTCTTGATTATATGTTTAAATGGATTGAAGCTATTGTTGTACATAAATGTTGGAGTGTTTTTAAAATTTTAAACAAAAACATTTTTACAGAATATGAAATACAGAGAGTAATTATTATAGATGGTGTATCCCATTTTTGGAATAAGTGAATCAAGAAATTGATTAAAAAATATGATATTATGCATAGATTCTCTAGTGCTTATCATCCTCACACCAGCGATCTAGTAGAGATATCAAATCGTGAAATAAAACAAATTTTAGAAAAAGCTGTAACTACCTATAAATTTGATTGGTCTGCTAGATTAGATACTACATATGTGCATACAAAATTGATTATAAGACTACTATAATAATGTCCCCATATAGACATATTTTTGGAAAAATATACCATTTACCCATAGAATTAGAGCATAAAGCATTTTAGGCTATTAAGGAATTTAATTTTAATCTAAAAGATGCTGGTAAGAAAAGATTATTGCAACTCAATAAATTTGAGGAGATTAGAAATGAAGCAAATGATAATGCAAAAATCTATAAAGTTAAAATGAAAATATGACATTATTAAAAGATTATTAAAAAGAAGTTCAAACCTAGACAAGAAGTTTTATTATATAATACAAGATTGAGACTATTTCCAGGAGAACAGAAATTCAGATGGTTAGGACCATTTCAAGTGATTAAAGTCTATCATTATGAAAGTATTGATATTAAAGATCCTAAAACTGTAAATATATTTAAAGTTAATGGGTATCGATTGAAACATTATTATGAAAGACACATGCCACATTTTTAAGAAAATTTTATGTTAAGTCATCATAATTAAACAATGGTACGTCGGGCTGATGATGTTAAACTAAGTGCTTTGTGGGAGGCAACACACACACACACACACACACACACACACACACACATATATATATATATATATATATATATATATATATATATATATATATACATAAAGATTACTATTTTGTTTAATAAGTGTTTTTAGGAAATAATAATATTTTTGAATCATACATAATTTTATATATCATAAATGAAGTTTTTTGGCCATTGGCGTCAGCATGGGCGCCAACAGCACGTTCGACCCGAAAACCACCCATACCCCTTAAAATTCTGGATATGAATAGTAAAAACACCATTTTTACCTTTCAGTCACCTTTAACCTCTGGTTTTTACACTTAGGGCTTACTATTTCTTGGATTTGAGGCAATTTTATGGCAAACAAAGTTCGGATTTCATCTTCTCTAGGTAAGAGCTACACTTTGAACTCAAAATGTTTTATTTACACCAAGGATTTATCGTACATTGTGGAGATCTGAAATTTTGAAATTTTTTTAGAAGATTCTGAGAAAATCCTTTGGTGAAAAACTATTACTTAGTAAACTTAAGTTTAAAACATTCCATATTGTGATTTTCAGAATTTTTGGGAATTTATTTGGATGTTATCAAATTTTTATAGATTACCATGACACCGAGAGTGAGCAAGGGAAAGAGAAAGGTGGACTTTGATGATTAAAACTTTGTCAATTACAAGGCCAACATTTATTTCAATAGTATACTTCAGATCGAGGATTTAAAAATTTGGGTGGAGAAGTTGAAGATTAATCAATGCTCGACAGTGGAAGAATTTTTGTTACTTTACTACCGAACCTATTATTGATGTAGTGATGGAGTTCTATTCCAATTTTAAGGGAACTTCTGAAGACTATGTGTTTGTTCATGGGAAAATGGTGGAATTTACTCCAATGAAAATTAATGAATTTTATCAGTTAGAGGATGTGTATAGCTGCTAGTACAAATCATTTTCTGCTACAAATGAGGCCTTAGATGAAGTTATTTCTTTTCTTGTTAATGGAAGAGGAGCTTGGAAGGTGAAGAATAATGTTAAGGTAAACTTTCCTCATTCTAAGATAAATGTAGTATCAAAGGCCTGACTCTACTTTATTTCTGGTACAATGATACCAACAAGTTATCATAGTGAGGTTACATATGATAGAGCCATCTTGAACTTCTGTCTCCAGTAGATGAGAAGGATAGATGTAGGCTCTATTGTTTATAGAAACACTCGTTCTATTGCTTTAAGAGAGACTACTGGTGGTTTAGCACAACCTGCCCAGATCTTCACATTATGTGATCAGGCAAGAATTGATTTTAGAATGGATGAGGAGAAGATTGAACCTCTAAAACCTATTGAGCCTACCAATATTAAGACTTATGAATCTCATGTTGGATGGAGATCTGGAAGTTGGAGCAAGGATATTCCTTCTACTTCAAGTACTACTACTTCTAATACCCCTACTCTCCAGGAACTTATGGAGCAGATGATGATCCAACAGAGAGATATCTTGAGAATGGAAAGTAGAATGGAAAATATTGAGGCCAGAAATG
>NEWO01000517.1:10849-23559 GCA_003013225.1 Phalaenopsis aphrodite | reverse complement strand
ATTAAAAAAAGAAAAAAAAAGGGAGAAAAGAAAACTAAAGAAAAAGGATTGAAATCTATCCTGAAAAAAAAAAAAAGAAAAGAATAGAAAAAGATGTGAGGAGAAGCTTGAGGAGATGCCGAATTAAACATTGGCTTCACTTGAATCAACATAAAGAAAAAGGCTTGGCTACATTTTCTAAACTTATATTTCAGTATTAGCATATTTATTAGTAAAGTTCATGAAGTTCTTTTTTATATGAATATTGTAAGTGGCTTTAATATGAATAATTTGCAATTTTCCTTGAAATAATATAGAATTAAAAATCTTAGACTTGACTGCTAGATATTCTTAAACCTTTAGTATTAACTGGAGTTATTTTACATTTTTCTTAAGTTATGCTATTGTATTAAAAATCTAGAAGTTATAATCTTTTCCATGAGTCATATTTTTAAATAGTAAAGGTGTTTCTTGAGGACAAGTAACATTTAAGTTTGGGGATTTTGATACACCAAAAATATATGCAGTTTTAGACCCATACTCTATACTCATTTTTGGTGATATTGCACTTTAAAAGAAAGTAATTTTTATATTTTATTGCAGGTTGGTTATTTTTAGGACTTTGAGCAAAAAGAAAGCAAAAAGAATGGAATTTGGAGTCAAAAAGAAATTTTTGAAGAAATGTTCAGCGCCCATGATCCCGATATTTTTTATAAGTTAGGATTTATGAAGTTAACACCACTACTCGAAGATTTTAATCGCTGAAAATGACGCCAAAAACATGATCGCAAGAAAAGTAAGATTTTAATTATATTTATAAGGATTCTGCGCAAGTATTTGTATCATTATCAAGTAACATAGGGCTTTATGATTAAGCCCCAAATATCGATCCCACGGAGATCGAGGTTAATCATGGCGGCTTTCAAGAGAAGTTCTTGTATAGAATAACACTCCCTAGCTTAGAAGGTTGATAAAGTTTTGGTTTGGATTATATCTTAAAATTATCATTACAATACTACTTCTACTCCTATACTAAAATACTTAGTGAAAATCAGAAAGTGGATTTTAATATATTAACAATACTCTACATGTGTAAAAGTTAAGCAAGTAGTGGGAGAGATTGTGAGAAATAGGAGCAATTATATTCTTTACCCTTACTAGAGATGCTATAAAGAACATTGGTTAATTTAAAGTTTGAATAATTTTGAAGACGGGCTAGGCATGGAAGATACTAGCTCTCACTCTAGAGTTCCATCTTATCCCTCCACCTGGAGGCTAACATCTAGCATCAAAACCTAAAATAATAGACCAAATTACGGGGCTTTAGCCTGTCACTCTAAAGTCCTCTAATTCTAAACCCATTAAATATTATTTCCCTATTTCTTTGCACTCAACCATATGGACTACATTCTCATCCAAACAATCTCATGTGATTGTACCACATTTGATTGAGACAATACCATCTTGGATATTACATGTTCTAACAATAGATTTTAACATGCAAGTTGATCAAGTTTACATGTAAATGAAGAATAATGTAAAATCATCACAATATATTCTCACTCTACTCAATTCTACATCCTACACATGCATGTTAATTCATTATAAGAGGGAAAAGAAAAGAAAACCACTCACTAAACATGGAGAAACAACAAAAACTTTTCATTGAGCGAGACTTTGAAACCATAAAAAAAAGTACTAGATTCAAATCAAAATATAATGAAAATACATCTCTCTAATGGAAATCAAACTCTCTTTGTGTAGTGAGTAGTTTTCTTTACAATCCTCTCCAAGAACAAAGTGAAAAGGAAAGAAGAAATTTCTCACTCTCTCTCTTTCTCTCTCACCTTGTCGCCCCACTTGGGGCTCACACCCAAGTGTTCTTATTCTTCTCCAAGTCTCCTTTTCCAATTGATTCAAGAGTCTAAGAGTTATTTTAAAAGCATTTCCATGCCTTATTTATAATTTCCCAAAAGATTCTTAAGTGTCTCTTCAAAACTGTCCATATTCATTAAATCTTCCAAATGGTTCCTGAAGTGCCTCTTCAAAACTCCATATAACCACCCCAAATTCTTCTAGAAAGTCTCTTTCTTATTTCCAATGAATTCCCCAAGAGATACATGAAGCAACGCTTCAAAAGTTGTATAAATCTGATGTATATTCTAGAAGATATGTTGGCGCTTAAGCGCCACCCTCTCTGTCTGGTGGCACCTAAGAGCCACATTTGGATGCTTAAGTACCAAGCATAGGCACTTAAGTGCTTGGTTTATGCCCCCTTGGCTCTCGTGTGCCCCGGTTAGACCCAATTTGCTCCTATTTGCTTCATTTTGGTCCTTTTTTGTTCCTTTTGCTCCAATCACTCCAAATTCATCAATTTGATGTATCTACAACCAAAAAACAATAAAACATACCTTCAAAGTGCAATATCATTATAAAATAAAGCATGAAAAATAGTACATTTTTAGGCGTATCAAAATCACCCAAACTTAAATATTATTTGTCCTCAAGTAATACTACATTTTAAAAAATAAGTTTTGTAGATTAGAGTTAATGGGTCATCCTTTAGAATTGCTAAATTTTTTTTCTAAAAATGTGATAGTACAAATTAGAAGAAATTTTAGTGAATCAGACTAGCCCATGGTCTAAAATATTTATCATCACTCTTTGAAATTTGTTTTCCTATCAAATTCAAAAAATTTATGCAGATTTTTCAAACTTCGGATCCTATGAACTTTTCTTTCTATATTTAATAACTCTCTTAAAAAATTTTTTTACTATTATAAGTATAAAAAGCAAGCTTAGGATTGTTCTAAGTTCTTTACTCTAGAAAGGCTCAAGCAAAACTAATTTTTGATTAGGACCTCTCCTCAAGCTTCTCCTCTTTTTTTTTCTTCTTTTTTTGTATCTTTTTTTCTTTTTTTTTTTCAGGATCATTTTTATCCATTATTTTTTTATGTGAGGATTACTACATTTAGAGAATTCCTTAAATAATTTTGAATTCCACAATCCCCCTCAAAATTTAAAACGTATCACCTTCCCTCACTTGAAAAGATGTATTTTTTTAATACTTTCTAAGAGAGGCTTAAAAGTTTGAAAATAAAAATTCTAAGAATCCTTAATTTTTCAAAAATACAATTTTTCCTCATAAAGATAGTTATTCATTTTCCTAAGTTCTCCACTAAATATCTTTAACTCTAGGTTCACCCTTTTCAATAAAAATATCAGTTAATTTTTCCTACTTTATTTCTATACTTAAAATTCTAAAATCTTTAAGGTGACTCCACATAACAATAATCATTAGAAATAAATTACAAATTTATTTGTAGTACTTTTGAAAACAAGTGTGGTTTAAATTTGAAACATTTTTTTTTTCTCACCAAAACTTAAACTCAAACATGTGTAACAATGAAGTGCACAAATATGCGGCAGGGAAAGATCACTTTTGAAATTTACTATACATCTTACAAAAATATCAACAAATAACACATTGTAGAATATTGTAGTAGAAAGTAAATCAAGCCTAAAAATGCTTGACATAACACTATAAATAAATTTTAAATAGTTGAACAGGTACAAACTGAAGATTAAACAAAAACACATTTTGAACTTTATAAAGGAATTGCTAGATGCTAACAAGTTAAAAATATGGAGATAAGTTTTGTCATCTGCCATGACTCATTCAACTTGACTCACAAACATAGACACATAAATTCATAACAAACAAGAACAGAGGTTAATTCAATCTCCCTTATACTCACATTTCCCCTCCATACTTTCAATTTCTAACGGAAAAAACTACACTAATAATGTGTGTGCATTATAAAATTGTATATGGTTATTACCCATGGACTAGAATTCCCTATACACATTCTGGTAAATAAAAATAATACAGTTCATCTAGATGTTGTTCGCTAAGTAAGTTCATGACATTACTAAATGAAGACAAAGTCAGATAAAGGAAGTAATAGAGTTGACATGGAGTTGTCCAAGTCTAAACTCTATATGCTTCAAGGTAATGTTTAGCTCCGGTTGGGAACTAAGTTGTAACAGACTCGTCAACCTGCTACTACAATAAATCATATTTAAATATAGTCATGACGAAGGAATTACCTCACAACATTAATCCAATCCACTCTTACACATTAAACATAGACCAAAGTCCAACATCTCACTATTATCCAATCCACCACAACAACAATCACACTAAACAAATAAAAAAATAACCATGGGTTAACTCCTACAAAGCGCTTAGTCTAACATCGAAGACCTGATGTATCCAAGTTTACTCTGGTTGCCCAAGCATCAGAACCACATTCATTTTGTTTTTATACCACAAAATATGCCATTTAGTGATTTCAAATAACTCATTCTTAGGAGATCTTTTATTAATTTCATCATTCAATTCTGGTTCTTCTTGTGATTGAGTCGAATCTAAAGATATAAAGACTGGTGTTGTAGATGAATTTCCTAAATAGATAGGCTTTAAAACTGTATGAGGTAGATTCATCTGAAGTTCATGAGATGTTTCAATAGATGGAATTAAAAGTTTATTATTTTTGGTAACATCCATCATTTCACACCTCTCCTGAACGTACATACAGTCTTCTTTAAACAACATTTTCAACTCATCATGAAAGTCACGTTCGATCTCATCTATGAACTTACTCTCAAAACTTTCTTAGAAATTATCTTTACTAAGAT
Organism: Phalaenopsis aphrodite; assembly: GCA_003013225.1. Taxonomy (NCBI): domain Eukaryota; kingdom Viridiplantae; phylum Streptophyta; class Magnoliopsida; order Asparagales; family Orchidaceae; genus Phalaenopsis; species Phalaenopsis aphrodite. The sequence continues at coordinate 18,879 of NEWO01000517.1, read as the reverse complement.
AATACATTTCATCCATCCAAAAACAATCATCATCTTTTCTCTCAGTTGGATAATTCATTGTCTTTAAAACATCAAAAGTGGCTTCATTAATATTCATAGTCAACTCTTCTTTTTGTGCATCAATCATAGCTTGTCTAGTAATAAGAAAATGTCTCCCAAAAATAATTAAATTTTCATTATCTTCCTCCATATCTAATACAATAAAGTCCATAGGAAAGATAAATTTATTCACTTTGACAAACACATCTTCTATAACCCCTTTTAGATAAATGATAGGTCGATCAGCTAACTGTAGGGTTGCAGTAGTGGGAGATATAAACTAAACCTAACCTTTTAAATTTAGATAGAGGCATCACATTAATGCTCGATCCAAAATCACATAAAGATTTTTCACATAATCTTTCTGCAATTGCACAAGGAATTATTAAGCTAGAAGGATCTTTAAGTTTCTTAGGAAAGTTTTTCTGAAATATAGTGTTTCACTTCTCACTTAGTGCAACTGTCTCGTAAACCCCAAATTTTTTTTCTTGTTTAATATCTCCTTCATAAACTTTGCATAAATTGACATCTGTTCCAAAGCTTCAGTGAAAGAAATATTTATTGTTAACCTCTTAAGTACTTCCATGAACTTTGAAAATTGTTTGTCTAACTCATACTGTCTAAGTCTTTGAGGAAATGGAGGTGATAGTCTTTCTAAATTGATTTTAGTTGGAGATATTAAATTTTCCAAATCCTTAGAAACATGTTCTTCAGTTCTTTTAGTTTTCTTTGTCTCTCTCTCACAACCTCTTTCTTTTTTCTAACCACATCCTCTATCTCTCTTCCACTTCTTAATTGGGCAGCTTCTACTTATTCCTTATTTGTTCTCTTTAAGGTTGATCTCCGTGTTTCTAGGAAGTGTTCCTTTTGATCTATTTCCAAGTGATTTAGCTATTTGTCCCAATTGATTCTCTAAGTTTCTAATTGAAGCATTTTGACCTTGTAACTGACTTCCCATTTACAATACCACTTCTTCCATAGACATCTTCTTATCCTCAAATTGTTGATCATTGTCAGAGTTTGATGGATATGAAGGTCTATAGTTTGTGTTCCACTGATTATTCCAACTTCCATTAGGATTTGCATGTTTATTTTCCCATTGTTGGTTTCCACCCCAAGTAGTACGATACCAATTAAATCTTGGATGGTTCTTCCAACCTGGGTTGTAAAAGTTAGAATATTGGTTTTTTATGGTATTTAAAGTCTCATATTATAAGTTAAAATCAATCATATGCCCTAATGAATTTTTCTCACTTACTGGAGTAAATTGAGGCTGATTCATTTCAAATAGATCCAACTTCCTTGAAATTGCAGCAACCTGAGATGCAAGAATTGCAATATCGTCTATATCATGAGCATTGGCTACTTTTTTAGTATTTACCCTTGTAGAGGGCCATTGAAATTCATTTGTAGCAATTTCATCAATTAACACATATGCTTCATCAAATGGTTTTAACATTAACTATCCACTAGCGGCAGCATCAATTATAGACTTAAGGAATCCTACAAACCCATTGTAAAAAGTTTGAATGATTAACCAATCAGGCAGAGCATGGTGTGGACACTTTCTTAAGAGTTCCTTAAATCTTTCCCAAGCTTAATATTATGATTCCCCTTTATACTGACAAAATGAGATAAAGTTGTTTCTAAGTTTAGTTGTTTTTGAAGGTGGAAAATACTTATCTAGGAATTTCTGAGTTAACTCCTCCCAATTTTTAATAGAGTTAGGTGTTAATGAGTATAACCACATTTTAGTTTTCTCCCTTAATGAGAAAGGAAAAAGCCTTAGTCTAACATCATCATCTAACATGTCATTATAACGAAATGTAGCACAAAGTTCTAGAAAACTTCATAAGTGTAAATAGGGATCCTCCAAAGGAGTTCCCCCAAATTTATTATTCTGCACCAGTTGGATAATCGCTGGATTAATTTCAAACGAGTCAGCTTCTATGACAAGGGTTTGTATACTTGAGTGAATTTTATTTATTGTAGGATTTACATAATCCCTCAATGATTTATGTTGATTTTTCATGTTATTATTTTGAATTTTTTTCCAATTACATTTCAAGTTTTTTAAGTCCCTCTATGTTTTTTGAATTTTTTCTTTTTTTCTAACTCGGGATCATAAGGCATGAGTCCTACAGATCCTTTATTTAACATACACCAAACAACAAATAATACATTAAAAATCAAACAAATAAAAAAAAATATATTCAATACAAAAAAATATTTTCACAAACACCTTGTTTTTCACACAAACAGTTTTTTCACAACACATTTTCATACAAAAAAAACACTTTTCACACAAAACAATTTATACGACACTACAATTTTCCATGTCTAAGCCTAATTACTTCAACTAAAATTCTCCTAAAAGTCATGATCAACCGTTTCGATCCCAGGCAACGGTGCCAAAAACTTGATCCCGATATTTTTTATATGTAAGGATTTAAGAAGTTGACACCACTACTTGAAGAATTTAATCCCTAAAAATGGAGCAAAAAACTTCATCCCAAGCAAAGTAAGATTTTAGTTATATTTATGTGGATTCTACGCAAGTATACGTATAGTTATCAAGTAATATAGAGCTATCTGATTAAGCCCTGAATATTGATCCCACGGAGATTGAGGTTAATCATTGCGGCTTTTAAGAGAAGTTCTAGTTTAGAATAACACACCCTAGCTTGGAAGGTTGATAGAGTTTTGGTTTTGATTATATCATAAAATTATCACTACAATACTACTTCTACTTTTATAAAAAATACTTAGTGAAAATCAGAAAATGGGGTTTAATATATTAAAAGTAATCTTCCTCATGCAATGAAATTAGTAACATGTGTAAAAGTAAAACAAATAGTAAGAGGATTGTGACAAATAGGAGCAATTATATTCTTTACCCTTACTAGAGATGCTATAAAGAGCATTGGTTAATCTAAAGTTTGAATCGTTCTGAAGATGGACTAGGCAAGGAAGATACTAGCTCTCACTCTAGAGTTCTCTCTTATCCCTCCACCTGGAGGTTAACATCTCGCATCAAAACCTAAAATAATAGACCCAATTAGGTGGCTTTAGCCTGTCACTCTAAAGTCCTTTAATTCTACACCCATTAAAGATTGTTTCCCTATGTATTTGCACTAAACCATATGGACTACATTCTCTTCCATACAAACTCATGTGATTCTACCACAATTGATTGAGACAATACCATCCCGAATCTTACTTGTTCTCACAACAGATTTTAACATGCAAGTTGATCAAGTTTACATGTAAATGAAGAACAAAGTAAAATCATCACAATATATTCTCACTCTACTAAATTCTATATCCTACACTTGCATATTAATTCATTATAAGAGGGAAGAGTAAACAAAACTACTCACTACACATGGAGAAACAACAAAAACTTTTCTTTAAACAAGACTTTGAAAACATATAAACAAAGTACTAGATTCAAATCAAAATACAATGAAAATAATCATCTCTAATGGAAATCAAACTTTCCTTGTATAGCAAAATTAATCTCCTTATAATCCTCACTAAGAACAAAGTGAAAAGAAAAGAAGAAATCTTTTACTCTCTCTCTCTTTCTCTCTCACCTTCTCGCCCCACTTGGGGCTCAAGCCCAAGCCTTCTTCTTCATCTCCAAGCCTTCTTCTTCTCTTCCAATTGATTCAAGAGTCTAAGATTTATTTTAAAATCATTTTCAATTCGTATTTATAATTTTCCAAAAGATTCTTAAGTGTCTCTTCAAAACTATTAATATTCATTGAATCTTCCAACTGATGCTTGAAGTGCCTCTTCAAAACTCCATATAACAGCCCCAAATTCTTCTAAAAAGTTCCTTTTCTCATTTTCTATGAATTTCCTAATAGATGCATGAAGCAATGCTTCAAAAATCTTCCAAATCTGATGTATATTCCAGAAGATATTTTGGCGCTTAAGCACCCCCCTCTCTGTTTGGTGGTGCCTAAGCGCCATATTTGCATGGTTAAGTGTTGGAAAAAGGCACTTAATTGTCAAGTTTAGGTACCCTTGGCTTCGGTGTGCCCCAGTTTAACCTGATTTGCTATGGTTTGCTCTGTTTTAGTCCATTTTTGTTCCTTTTGCTCCAATCACTTCAAATTCTTCAATTTGATGTATTTACTACCAAAAACACAATAAAACATACCTTTAAAGTGCAATATAATTATAAAATAAAGCATGAAAAATAGTAAATTAGGCGAATCAGCCCACGACGCTAGACTGGACACCGATGATGTCGTTTGATAGAGAGCATGAATTTTATTTACAGACCGCTATCGCTGATGGTGCTAGAATGGGCGTCGACGGTGCCAGTGTCGGTGCAGGCCCTATTTCTTAAAGATTCAATAAATGTAGATGTTTTTTGAAGTGCGTTTAGATGCACCTATTAGAGAACCGACCATAGGCTCTATTTAGAGTCAAAATTAATCAGAAAAGATCCCCTTTCGCCTCCTTCGCGCCTCTTCACACCCTTCAACCACTTTCCACTTTCTTCCATGCCATTCTACACCATTAGTCATTTATTTCCTTTATAGTTTTGAGTTTTTATGGTGATTTTAAGTGTGAATACTTCTCTATAAGTGTTGGAGAAGGAGAGAAGTGAGAGATTTCTTCTTCTTACATTTCCTAAGAGAGGTTACAAGGGATTTGCTTTAAGACAAAGTTTTAGATAACTGTTGTTTATTTATTATTGTTGTATGAACTTTATTTTATATATGAAATTTGTGTTTTTTGTATCTTTATCATGAAGTCTGAGTAGTTTCCTTTATCTTTCTTCCTAGTCTGAGATATGGTGGAATGAAGAGATAATTTGGATGTGCCAACGTTAAAATATAAAAACAATTCTAATGTTTTTCAACTCTGTTCTTAATTTACTTTTTAATTTTGCCAATTGAATTGTTAAAATATGTTGTGAAACATATGATCCGGGAAATGGAGTATGAGTTCAACAACAGAGTGGGAATCTCATTTAATTCCATGAAGGAATATTTCATTCACGAAATTAAGTACAAATAAATTATGAAATATACATTGTTATGTGTAGAATTAAAGATCTTAGGGTGACAAACTAAAATCCTAATTTTTATCTTAGTGTTTAAGATTTAAAGCGAGAGTTAGCCTTCAGGGGAAGGGAAGTTGGAGCTCTGAAATGGGAGCTAGTATCCTCCTAGCTTAGCCACGGATTTAGGGACTAAACCTAAGATTAACCAATGATTTTCTATAACACTAAATGAGGGTAGAGAGTTAAAATTACTCCTATTTAGCACAATACATATTTCAACTATTTATTTCATATCATTTCACCAAAAACATATTGTAGTGGGAAAGATGCTTTTTCATATTAGAAAACTTCATCACAAAAGCATAGTTTAGTAGTTACTGTTTTAAAATTTGCATTTAAATTTTGCAAGTAGAAAAAAATTAATTCTAATAGTATCTCAAACATTCAAAATTATTGACATTAATTTTGTTTTATTTCTATGAATTTTTTATTTAATTTATCATTTCAAATTTAAATATTCTTCGTGGGATCGATATTTGAGGCTTAAATAGAAAGTCTTATATTACTTGATAATGATAGGTATACTTGCATAGAATCCCAACATTAAGTGTTTAACGTTATTATTCATAAAATACCACATCAAATTTTAGGCATCATTGTAAAGCAGAGTCAACTTTATAAATTTTACACAACTATATTTTCTGGGAACAAGCCACCTAAACTTACGACACCTCCAAACTCACACACAGCGTTCCGTTATTCGACGCTGCCATCCACCTCAGCTGCCACAAGGCCCGCCTTTTCACATCAAGAGTTGGTCTGGTTTGATATTCTCCGTTGGTGAAATAAAAGCGTGAATAGATGGCTCTCCGTTATTGTCCCCAAGTAACATAACCCGTAAGTCGTTCACACTAAAACCTTAAGATATTCGTCTAGAATCAACCAAATCGCAGGGGGTTTGTTTCTAAACCTTCATCTACTCGAGACAGAAACATCTATATGATTAATAATGTATGAAATGAAGCCATTAAAAAAAATAATCAAAATAAGCTCATGTTTAGGTTAAAAAAAGAAATCATTATCAAACCAACAATAAGTCTCGATTAAAACCAAAAGTAGTCTAAATAAAATGTGGTTCCATAAAATCTCTCTGAACTAACTCCCCAGGAAAGAACATTCAAAACTTGCCAATATTTTCAAGAATCTTTTCTAAGTCCTCTCTTCTTTAATTTATATTTTTCCAAGATGTGTCTTGGGTTCTCATCAAAATGTGTCTTGATTCGATGTATTTGCTCAAGAGATGCATCCTTTCATGATAATTTTTGTCCATGTTGGTTACAACCACCTATTAAGCCAAAGGGTGCCTCAAAAACCTTTTCAAAATTTGTGAAAACCGATCTTACACATCTAGTAACTGCCACTGGCACATAAGCGTGGGGTGTGTGCGCTTAAGCGCGGCCTTCTCTGTTTAATCGATGCTTAAACGTCGGATCTGGCGCTTAGGCGCCAAAACTCTTTTGCACAATTTTTCACCTTTTTTGTTCCAAATTTGATCCCTATCTGATCCTTTAAGCATTTTTTTCCATTTTTACTTGTATCGGCAAAAAAAACATCAAAAATACCTTCCATTAAAGCGCAATATCTCAAGATAGGTATAAAAATGTGTCTAAAAGTACTATATATTTTAGGTGTATCCAAATCTCCCAAACTTAAAATATTACTTGTCCTCAAGTGACACTTCAATCTTTAAAAACCAAATATGTATGATATGTTTATGAGTTTCTTTAGGAGTTACTAAAATTTAAATTTAGAAATATAGTAGTCCAATTTATAAAAAATATTTAGTAAATGAGACAAACTTAAAGCTTGAAAATTTTTAATGTTAAGAACTACGAAAATATGAGTTCCTATCTAATTCAGAAATATTGTAAGTTCTCTAAATTTAGATTTTAGTTCTTTTGTTTTCTCTGATTAAAACTTTTTATTAAAAGTAATTTTTTTCACTATGTTATATTTATAAGCTTAAGATTTCATCAAGTCTTATACTTTAAGAAGATCAAATGTAGAACCAATTTTTGATTAGGCACTAATCTTCAAGCTTCTCCTCCCTTACATTTTTTTTATTTTTTCTTTCTTTATCTTTTCTTTTCTTTTACTTTTTCTTTTGTTTTTGTTTTTCTTTTTCATGCAAGGATTACTATATCTAGATAGGCCTTTAATGATTTTGAATTTCACTTCTCCTTTCCTAAAGTAAAGTCTTAATATAATACTTTTACTTATAGATATAATAAAAGTTTTAAAAATCATTTTAATAAAAGAAATTTAAGTATTAAAAATAAAAGTCTAAATTATCTAAATTTTTCAAAAATGTAATTTTTCTTACTAGAGATAGTCACTTATATTAATTGTTTTCTATACTAAAAATTTTTAACTTAAAGTTATTCTTCATAACTTGAAAGTTTAACTAAATTTTCTTACTCATTTCTAAAATCAAATTTTACTTCCCTAAATATAACTTCATATACATAATCAATTTTTCTTTTAAAATAAAATTCACTTGTAGTACATTTGAGAACAAATAAAAATCCAGTTTTGAAAATATTTTTCATCCCCCCAAACTTAAATTTTTAACAAATTAAATAGTTTAGCGTCAGATAATTCTATCGACAAGAAATGAAAATTGAAATAACATGCTAACAGGAATTTTAACATCCTAATTATACAAGTATAAAACCAAATACAGGAGTAAAATTAATTTTTGTTTAAATTTTTAAAATTTTATTTTATTTTAACATGTGGAGATTTAAATAGACTTCAAAACAGTGGGTATAAAAGCAAGTAACACACTAACATGATAAAAGAAAAGTACAGAGCAGCAGTTTCGGAATTTCAAGTTCAAGATCTAAGCTAGCAAGATTTTTTACTTTATAATAGATATGAAATTAAGTTATGTTCTAAACTAACTAAA
>NEWO01000516.1:330640-476825 GCA_003013225.1 Phalaenopsis aphrodite | reverse complement strand
CATTTGCTTGAAACCGTTGCAGTCAAAATATGATCTTTGTGGCCAACTAGCTCTTTTACATCTTTCAACTATGACCTATGTGGTTGATTGCCGCTTTTGCAGCCACCCACTATATTTTTTTTGTGGCTAATTACTATTGTCACAACTTTTAACTACGGTCTATAGCCACCTTCCACTATTATAACCACCAACTACAACATTTCTAGCTAATTACTACGGTCGCATCTTCTAACTACAGTCTCTATGGCCGACTATGCAGGCACCGACTACGACCTTGACGGGCAATTACTATTGTTACAGCAACTAACTACAGCCTTTATGGCTAATTACTACTGTCACAACTTCCAATTACGGCCTATGTAGCTGATTGTTGCTCTTAAAACCACCAACCATGGGTTTTGTGATCAATTACTACCGTCACAACTTCCAATTATCCGTATTGCATCCACCAACTACGACATTTCTAGCCAACTATTTCCTTTGTATCAATCTACTATGGCCTCTATGAAAAACTACTACTGTCATAGCTTCCAACTATGGCCTCTAATACCAACCTTGCTCTTACAGCCACCAAATATATCTTTGTGGCCAAATAACACTGTCACAACTTTCAATTACGGGGCAACTATTGCTATTATAACCACCGACTATAATATTTATGACCAACTCCTACCATCACATCTTCCAACTATAGCCTCTATGGCCAATTGTTGTTCTTGTAGCCACCGACTAAGACCCATTAGGCCAATTAGTACTATTACAACTTCCAATATCAACTTTTGTGGCCAACTGCCACTATTGCATCCATTTACTACAACTTTTATGACCAGCTACTACCTTTATGGCAGTCTATTGTGTCTTTTGTTGCTAACTATTATTACTATTACTCCAAGAATAACATTTATTGTAGCTCAATTATGGCTATTATAGCTCAACTACTATTACATATTTGTGATTATCAACTTTGTAATTTCATCTTTTCAAATTCATGAGAAAATTATACCTATGCGTTTACAATTATATAATGTATTATTTCGATTGAGCTAGGCCCTCTGATTTTTTTTTCCTTTCTAGAATTTGTACATGTGAAAATACTAGTGTCTCCTGCTAATTTTCATTTATCTTTGTGTGTGTTGGATATGTTTAACGTTAAGATATTAAATCATGACTCTACTACAGCAAATTTTTCAACATGCAACAACTATAAAATGCACTTAAAATGTAATAAAATTTAAGCATTTTATAAATTATTAAAATAATTAAGAAAATATAATTTACTTTCATAATTAAAATGATTTGCTTATTGTTTCTTCTCTTATTGTTCATTCTTGTTGTCATTTTATTACAATTGTTATTTGAATAAAAATTTATTTCTAACTTCACGGATAAATATGATGACTCGTGAGCCGACACAAACTCAAAGAGTTGAGTTTGAGCTCCAGTCTTGGCTCAAGCTTATTTACACCCCTTTTCAAGGATAAGATGGTTTTCACGTGCATGACTTTATTTCAGCCCATATGCTTATTAATTCTTTTGGCAGCCTATATTTAGAAAATAAATTGAAGGCAAGTAAAAGTTAATTTTCTTTCAATTTTTCATTTACTTAACTGTATATTATAATGACCAACATTATTCCCATCTTTAAATTGAAGTGAACTAAAGATTCACTTTGCTTTTAATTAGAAAGTAGGGGCATTTGCAAACATACCACCCAATTCCTATGTATTTACATTTCTAGCACCTAAACTTCATATTTTACATTTATACCACCCACATATTTTATCACATAAAAACTACCACCATTTTAACTTAAAAAGTGCGATACACCTTTCTATGCATTGCTAAGGTGGCATGTATGTAAAATTTGAAGTTTAGGTGTTAGATATGTAAATAATAAGAATTGAGTGGTATGTGAATTTTCCTTGAAAATATAGCTATAATGATTAGCTTCGAACAGATACAAGTGCAAAATAATGTTAGTTCACACTAATAATATTTTAAAACTGCTTCAGGATCAGTACAATAATAAGAATCTTATCAGAAATATTTTCAGCATCAAAGATTTTCGAAGTTATAAAATCCGATGCAACGAAAATTCTGGTTTCTTTTTAGCCATTGGCCCTTCAAGATCAGCCGAAAAACACAAAACTCTTTGACTTGAGTATATTTGGAGCAGCTGCAGCTAATTGAATAATTTGTTGATAAACTGATTAAAATCTACTGATAAGTTAAATATGGTGGTTATTACAAATTTTTTATTTTTTTGAAAAAGTCATACCGCAACCAAACAGTTGTCACCGCACCTAGATAGGAGTGATATGAAAGCACTATTTTCAGCGTTTTGAAAACACACAAGCTGACAAAACAGAGTTTACCCAAACAGGTCCTGTGCATTTTCAAAATGTCACCGCACCAAATAAGTTGCCCCAAACGGGCCCTTAGTTAGAGATGAATATATTTTTAAAGAAATTAATTATTTATATATCATATTTATCATAAAATTATTTCAAAATTTTTAGGCAGAATAAAACATATTAACTTAATCTTAGAATATCCTATTTTTAGTTAACCCTTTGATTATACAAAATTATGTTAAAATTTGACAATTTCTTTCGTTTATACAGACTGAATCTTATTTTAATTCAAGAAGAATCAATTCAAATTAATTTCGTACAATCAATAACACATTGAAAAAATATAAATGTAATACTCCTAAATATTGGCCATATATACATTATCAAGAGATTATTTTGTAGTATCCCGAATTTCAATATTCATGCTAATCAATTTTTATTGACCCAATTTTTTTAAAGTTTCCAATTGAAACAAGCAAAACAATTGTTATTTTACACATGAACTTTTTTTTAATAAATCCCATAAAAAAATTTATTTCATAAAAAAAAAAAAGTTAACAAAAATTTGTCAAATCATTATACTAAGCCCCAAACCCATACAACTCACGCAAAGTAAATAAAATCCTAAGAACCATTAGCCGAAAATACAACTCACGCAAAAAAACTTAAAAACTATTACTAGCACGAATAAAAGTGATGTTAAACAGTCCCCTTTAAGCAACCGAGAAAGCTCCAAAAGAAAGTTATTAAGAAAAGCAATCACTGAAAATCCAATCCTTTTCTAGCAGCCCAATTAACACATAAATTTTCTTCTAGATGAATACACTGCCACTAAACCTGCACATAATTAAATAAAGCAAAATATTTTTTTTCATATAAGGAATCAAATGCTAATGATACTCTTTTTTCACATTAGAATAATTTCACGGCTCCAGAGAACTCATTTCCATCACAAAGGTTCCAAGCAGTAATCACCGCCTCAGCCTCTACACAAATAGAAGAAATAACCAACGCAGAAAACCACAACAGAAGCACCAGAATAATTCCTCTACAAATAGTTCCTCTAATTTTACACATGAATAATATTACAAATTGCTCAAAGCTCAACATAATACAACAACCAAACTCATGAGAAAAAAAAGTTTTACAACCCTCCAAAATTCTACCGCTTAGATAGAGAACAGAATTCACTAGCCTTCCTCCTAGCCATTCAATCGCATAAACAAAATACCCTTCTAAAATTCGCATAATAATCCTGTTCCTAAGAAGCAAGGACCCTCCATGGCACAAAGCCCCCAAAACCCAAAAAAATGTAAAAACTTGGAATTGATTATTAAAATCAATAAACCCCTACCCTCAACCTCTTCACATCCCGTTCTTCACTCTCCACAGTTCTTTTTCCCATCCTCTCATCTTCGTCTCCATTTTCAACACCAAGTTCTTGCTGATCCCGGAACAACCAACCTGGAAAATCTGATTCAATGAATAGAGATGTTGGCGTTTCCCTGTAAAAAGCAACTGGACATTGCTTAATTCGGCGCCGAACCTGTATGCCAAAATTTACATCGATCAGTTAGTTTTGCCAACGCCATAATAGAGGAGATGGAGCCAGAGGTCTATGCTCACCTCGTCTCTAAAGATTGTGGCATAGGAACCAGAACTAAAATCTGAAATAGACATTTCAGATGTTTTGGCCCTTACTGTCAGATCACTCTCCAGTGAAGCAACAAATCTGTTACACTATTGATGTCAATAAGAAAAATGATGGTGAAGAGAAGGAGAAATGGAGCTTTTTCTTACCTCGAAACAGCAGGACAATAGTGATGCATGAGGGTGCCAATTTCCCATAAAGAACTTCCTGAGATAAGATCAAATTGAAAGTGCAAATCACACAGGGATGACCCAAGACTGGGGATGTAAATGAGTTGAGTCAAGCTCGAGCCACCATCTGCTTCAGCTTGAGCTCGATTAATCAATCGAATTCGAGCTCGAGCACGAACTCGATTCTAGAAGTTCGAGCAGGCTTGTGTTTATTACTAAACAGAACAATATTAATTCAAGCTAAAATGACAAATAGAATTGGGCATTTAAAAAATAATTAATAAGAAATCACTTAACATAAAATGTAAAATATTATTTTTAATAATTTAAAGATAAATTCTTAAATTTAAAAATACTTTGAGTATGTTTTCTAATAAATATTTTTTTAAACAAGCTAGCTCACGAGCTAACAAATCGAGTTGGGGCTAGCTTGAACTTGGCTTGTTAGCTCATCGAGATCAGTTCAAGAGCCACTTATTGAGAAGCTGGCTCAGGTGGCAGCTAGACTTAGTTACACCCCTTACCCAAGACAATGTAGAAAAATGCAACTCTAAAGAGAGTTTGTTCAGGAAAAAACTTAGGGCTACATTTAGATCAATAAATGTTAAAAAATACAAAAAAAAAAAAGAGCAAAAGTAGGAAACTGAAAGGAAGTCAGGTCTCCAGAGAGATCTGATAAGGACAACAAGAAAAGAAAAGATTTCCAATCAAATAGAGTCAAAAGTCCTTGTAAAGAAACTTACGCATTGCATTAGATTTAAGAGGGTTTGGCTCCTCATTGTCAAACGGATCAACACCATTTTTTACACTTCGAGCAACAGGATCAGCATCAGACTTCCTTAGAATCTCTCTAGAGTCATCACCTTCAACAGAAGCATCTCCATTCACATGATCATCAATTTCCTGGAAAGGTGAAATAGTAATCATAAATACAGCACTTCGCTCAAAGAATGTAAGAATTCAGTTGATGAGTAAAACTAAACGCAATATGAGAAAGTGATTAAACATGATAAAATTATGTCAAACACATGGAAGCTCAGGTTAAATGTAAATAGAATTTAGACGGAAACTTGTTAATTGAAGCAATTTAAGAGCAGCGCAGAAAATAATCATTTAAAATCCATTTCAAAATTATCTCCTTAACATCTAACCTGTTCTAAAAGAAACAGTGCAACTTTTCCCTTCTTTTTCAATTGGAGAAAGTGTCAAAATAGTCCCCTGACAATTTGCATAGGGTTATTTTAGTCCCAAAGTCAATAAAAGTGTCAAATTAGTTCCCAAACTCTTTTAATATGGGTTGAAATAATCCTTAGGGAGGACTATTTTAGCCCTCATTAAAGAGTATGGTGATTAAATAGTCACTTTTTATGGACTTTGGACTAAATTAGATGCCTACAAAGAGTTGGGAGACTATTTGACACTTTTGTATTAAAGTGTAAGATGTGATGGAAGGGCTGTTCTGGCTAAGTTTGTTCAATTTAAGAGTAGTCAGTTGAGAAACTATACCTGATGCACCAAAAAGTTGATTGAAGGGTGCCTCCGGAGGAGATTATGAATTAAAGCAATAATAATCAGCTCTCCTGATGGTGGTGCTGATAAAGCCAATCTGCTTAGTTTTTTGGCAAAAGCCGCAGCAAGATAAGCTGGTAGATGTGAAGATTTCAAACAGGTATCCAGGAGCTACAAAACATGCATGAAATATTAGCAACATTTATCCAGATCATATTGCCCATAAAAGAAGATATAATTGAACTGAGATGGATAACAAAGAAGACTACTAAATTTTTTATTAGATTAATAAATACGAAATATAAACCAGTTAAGGAGTCTGCCTAATGAAAATAAATCCTGCTTAATCCACACACTGCTTAATCCACACATAGTACTTTAAAAACTTTTTTCTAGCTAAGCAAAGCATCGTACAGGCTTAAAATAGAAATCTGCTAGATTAACCCTTGTTATCAGCAAAAACAATGTGGCTGACGAGCTATGAGCTCATGAGCTCAATGAACCCGTGTTATCAGCAAAATAATGTGGCTGACAAGCTATGAGCTCAATGAACCATTAAAAATAGTTCTCAAAATGCACCTACTTTATGCGCAATGTCTATTTCCATGCTTTAATTTTATAGAATAATAGATCATAAAAAAATTGAGAAAGATTAAGTTGCAAAGTTTATCCTCTACAGCAGCATGCAAGCAAAAACACAGAAATAAACAAAATCTTTGTCCAGATACATGACATCCACAACAACAAGCCTTTATCCTACTAGGTGTGGTCAGCTACATGAATCCTTTGTTCTCCATCGTGTCCTACTGAGTGTCATATTTTCAATTAATTCTAATAAATTATAATAATTTTTATACATGTCGAAGTTTTTTTAGGTCTACCTCTACCTTTCTTAACATAAGTCGAACCTAAACATCTACTCTCCTAACCGGAGCATCAGATGATTGACGTTTAATGAGACCAAACCACCTAAGACGACCGACTCTCTTTAAACGTGTTTGCCACTGGAGCTACAACAACCCTTTCACAAATATATTCATTTTGCAATTTGTCTCTAAGTGCAAAGTCATTCATCCACCTAAGCAATTCTCATCTCAGCAAAACTTAACTTAAGGCCCCTATGGGGCAACTGCAGCTATTTAAAGAAGCAGCTATGAAGCTACTATAGAAAAAACTGTTTTTCAAAAAATTGCGGTGGCTACTAACAATTTTTTTTTTATTTTCAAAAAATTTGACCACAGTTTTCTAACGGCCACCACACTTTAACAGCAAAAAAATAATTTTCTACCACATAATTTAAAAAAAAATGCAAAAAAAAATTTCTCCAAATAGAACTGTGATTTCGATCTGAAAAGTAAATCATGCAAAAAACTGTTCCAAACATACCCTTAATTTTATGCTTCACTTTAATTAGCCCAACATTCAGCGCCATAAAGCATCGCAGGTTTCACCACAATTTTATAAAATTTTCCTTCAAGTCTAGAGACATGACATGATAAAAAAACACAAGCATAGCAACATTTATGAAAGAATAAGACTAAACTCGTATGAAAAACAAGCTTGTATCAAAGCATACATATCTTTACAGAATGTAATAATTTCTTTTAACCAATTAAAATAAGTAAAAGCAAGGCCTATTTACAAACGCATTTCATGCATGTTTACATGCCACAAATGATTGGGTGAAGAGAGAATCAAAGAGGGAGGCAAACATAGTAGAATGTAAAATAATTGAAAGGAGGACATTTTCACCTCCCGAATTTCACAATTGCACAGCAGAAAAATTAGCAGTTTGACAACCAATGATTTGGTGAAGGGAGAATCACAAAAAGGAGGGAAACATTTTAGAATGCAAAATAATTGAAAGGCGGACATTTTCACCTCCGGAATTTCACAATTGCGCAGCACAAAAATTGGCAGTTTGACCACTAATCATGCCTAACCACCAATTTACATGACTAAAGTAAGAGATTGGGTGGCATAATAAGAAAACAGTTAGATTTTTTGTCGTCAAACATGGTGTACAGCATTTTTTTCCTGTCAAAATACAAATATCATACAAATATAATTGAATAGATAAGAACTAAAAAACATGATAAGAAAGAATATCTCCATGAGTGGATACAATAATTTTGCCCAAGCAATAAGAATATACTTACCATATATTGCTTTTATCAGTAATAGCATCTTAATATTTACCATATTTTTGTGGAAACAAAGTAGTTGATTAAGAAAATCAGTAGTGACATGACTAATAAAGAAATTGCTTTCAAAGAAAAAGTTCAACTTCTATCACAATCATTTAACATCTAGTTAAATATTCAAATCCGATGTCATAAATTTCACTCTATTCAGAAATGTTAAAACCAGAAAATATACTCAAAACAAATTAATCCACATTCCACCCTAATCCGGATATGTAAAACAATACCTAAATCTACAAAAGATTGGTCACAGTGCATATCATTTTGATCATATTTCTGTTCACGTTTATAGTAGGAATGTATACCAAATAGCCAAATACCGTCCATAAACCTGGTTGCATCCAGTCAAGCACATATTGAAAATTATCTTTGAATATTAATTCATATTAAAATTTATAAAATGACATTTATGATATCTTCCTTGCACCCAGTTTATAAAAAATTGGAACGTGAAGTTTATAAAAAATTGGAACGTGACAGTGCTACTGCCAAAAGTTGACCTCAGTCAACAAAGAGGAACTTTTTACAAACAGATAAAAATTGGCTTTAGCTTCACTCAAGGATGGTAAGGAAAATCAACCAACTGGATGCAAGTTTAATATTTAGCCAGGTTTGAACGGTTACAATATCTTCGATTTATCATATAGAAAAATAAAAAACAAACTAGGATGTGACTTTAGATTTCATATCGGGTGCTTATAAATGAAAAGTGCCTGGAAAACTAGTGTAACGTATATCATGGAGAATTAATTATTTTTTAAATTCAGATAAAGTCAACTCAGTTGTATGGACCTTTTAGGTAGAATTAAAAACTCCAATGGCGATGTTGAAACTAAAGTAAATGTGAATATTAAGCTGAGTGTGAAAATGAAAACGTATAAATTGAAATGACTATATTGAGGAACAACTCAAATAAAATTTATTAAAAATAAGATAGCTGAAAATAGACTAAGGTGATCTAGAAATGTACATCAAAGGGTAAAATAGGGCATAATATTGTAAATTATAGCCTATAGCATAGTGTAATGCACTTCTCTCTTTAGTATTTAATTATGAATAAATTATTCATATTTAAATAATGCACAGCTTCAAAAGACTTTTACAGTGGTGCGCAATTCACTATTGGTGGCTTGAACAGATAAAAAAGTTTAGTGCAGCGTGTGAGGTTATGGTTTGAAGTTTATGGGGTGAAGGAAAGGGATATATGGTGGAAGAAATGCCAAAATATTTCAAATTAGACCAGCTTGGTTAATTGAATATCTGACGCGGGTGCGGGAGTTTCCCTCACGGATGCGAGAAACAAGCCAGCCGGCTGAACCGGTTAGCATAGGGGCCAGTCCAGGAAGGCCTGGTCCAAGATTCCAAACGAATTGAGCAAAATTTAGGGTGGCACCTGCGGCGGCTTTCCTTTACTGTCTCCCACCGGTTCGATCAGCTTTTGGAGAGCGGTTTTCTTCATGTCTCCCGCCCAGGTCAAGCAGCTTCTAGAGAGCGGCTTTCCTTTCATGTCTCCCATCTAGATCAAGCAGCTTTTGGAGAGGGCGACAATGCTGCCAGCGTTTTTCTCCTCCTTCCTATCCCATCATCTTTCCTTTCTTGTGTCCCACCTAGCTAGGTCAATTTAAATGCTTGTTTTCTGAGTTCATGGGAAGTTTTTGCTGGTTTGCTTTCAGATTTTTTGTGCGGAATCCTTTTCCCTTTTGTAGGGTTGTATCTGAGGAGGTAGTGGTGTTTTGATTGTTTCATACTCCGAGGTGGTGATGTATTTTTCCTTTTCATCTTCATTAACCTCTCGTCCACTCCCCTTAGCCGTCAACCACTCCATTCCTTTCCCAGCCACTTCCATCCCACTTTCCAGTTTCTGCCACCCTTTCCTTGCTGCATACTCTTGTTGGCCAATCTTCCAGGCCTATTGTCCCGCCTCCAAGCCTATGTCCAATATTCTAACTGGCAATCCAATCCCTCAAACCCATTATCCAATTTCCCGAACCTGGTTTCCATGCGCCCAATACCTACTGTACAACCTTTCCAACATCCACACGCACATCCCCAACCTTTCAAACTACCCTACATCCCTCAGCCTTTTCCCTTTTCCTCCTTACCACCATGTCGACACCATCACACCACGGGATCTCCTCTTCCGGCCCTAGTCGGAGATTAATTTGTGTTTGTAATTGTTTTCCAGTTTATGTCGTGTTGCAATCCTATTTCTATATTAATTAAAGGTTTTGCGTTTTCAATTGAATTTTCTACTAATTTTTGTATCATTTGATATCAGAACTAGTCTAATCCTAATCTTATCCCAGGGTTTTCTAGCATCCACTTCCTCTAAGAAAATTTTTTATTCCTACCCTCAAGAACCTCTTCTGATTTCACCAAACCCAATCTCCACAAAATTTTCCTTCCTATTCCTAAACCCTAGCCATATCACTTTGGAGATTCATGCCCGAGCCGACCCGGGAAGAGATAAGGCGAGAGCTTCATCGCCTTCAACAAAGGTTTGCAGAGATTAAAGAATTAAAACAATAAATTACCTTCGAGCGAGATCTAGAGAGTCAGAGAGGAGAGAATAAGGATAGGAATTCATTCCATAGGGATAATTTTAGCGATGAAGAAGATAGGCCACGACGTTTCGGAATCCAGTATCAAAGGTATAGAGAGAGATATTTGAATACCCCTCAGAGAGAGACTCACAGAGAGGAGATATCATTTGGAGGACATCGAGACTTTGATATCAAGGTAGATTTTCCAGAGTTCAAAGGAGGTATGGATCATGAGGAATTCATTGATTGGTTACAAGCTGTTGAGCGGATCTTCGAGTACAAAGACGTGTCAGAGGATAGACAGATCAAATTAGCGGTCATCAAGCTGAAGAAGAATGCTTCTCTATGGTAATAGAGCTTACAGAGGCAGGGGAAAAGGGAGGGCGGCGATAAGATTACCAGGTGTGAAAGATAAAGAAAGCAATGCAAAAGAAATACCTCCCACCCATTACGGCTAGGATATGTTTCTGAGGCTCCATCATTTGCAGCAGAGGGATCTATCAGTAGAAGAGTTCACGAAGCATTTTGATCACTTGCATATGAAGTGTGGTTTGACGAAGCCGGACGAGAACACAGTAGCCAGATACCTTGGGGGTATGAAGCTTAGTATTAGCAATGTGATGCAGCTACAACCGTACTGGATGCTGAGGGATGTCCAGAAACTAGCATTGAAGGTGAGGTGAAAAGACAGCAAACGCAGACTCGATAGTCATCTTGCAGGAAGTAACCTTTAGGCAATTACTCACCTACAGTTACAACGACCGACAAAAGTACTCCGGATGATATAGGCAGGTCGGGCAAGGGAGTGACACTCCATATCAAAGCGGGAAGAAACAGGAGAAAGGTAGCTCTTTCAACACTGAAGCAGTCATGGGTGTTATAGATGTCACGTTTATGGCCACATAACCTCCAGTTGTCCCACGAGTAGAGTAGTCACGCTCAGAGGTCAAGGTGTTGTGAAGGATATTAGCGACATGGAGAAAGCTAAGGAACAAAGTGAAGTGTATCGGCTTCACCCAGATGAAGGAAAAGCGCTCGTGATTCGAGGGATTCTGCAGTATGAGGGCTCCAGCGATTCGCAGTGGCTTCGCCAATACATTTTCTACACCCAATTCACCGTGAACTGAAAGGTATGTAATCTTATCATCGACAGTGGGAGCAGCAAAAACATAGCAACGACATAGATGGTATTAAAATTGGAACTTGCAACTCAAAGACATTCCCAGTCATATTTGGTTGCAAAAGACATTCCCAGTCATATTTACTGACGTGACTGAAGGAGAAACGAGTTGCATCGACCGAAGATGCTTGGTAGAGTTTTCAATTAGGGGCCAACTGCAGGACCAGTTGTGTTGTGATATGGTCCCTATGGATGGATGTCTATCACCTTTTGTTGGGAAGACCGTGGCAGTTGGGTCGGAGACCACGGTGGATTCAAAAACACTTATACATTTACCAAGAAGGGGAAACACATCATTCTACTTCCTTCGACATAGAGCGGCAGCAGTTATGTTCATTCTAGTGACGACACAAAATGAGAGGACAGAGACAATAGTTCCAGACACAACAGTGACATCCGAGAGGATATCAGGGCCTCACAGTCAACGTCGTACCACCAGCTCGACCACCGGACAAGAAGATTCAGGCTTCTCTCATGACACATAAGACGGAACCGACCGTGGGTTAGCTTGGAAGGATCCAACAGTACAAGCATGGCCTACAGTCTCAAGAGAGTAGTGCCGACCTCTTCAATGCTTTGGCTAGCAATGTAGTCAACGGTGGGACCCAAGTTCCGCCAAGATTAGAGAAAAGAAATTAGAAATTTTGACAAATAAGGTTAAAGCTTTCCCAATCCCGAGAGACTGACAAGGGTGTAAGAGTTTCCCACACGAATGCGGGAAACAAGCCAACTAGCTGAATTGGTTGGATTAGGGGTCAATCTAGGAGAGCAGAGTCCGGGATTTTAAAAGAATCGAGCAAAATTTAGGGAGGAACTTGCGGCTTTCCTTTTGTGCTCCTGCTCAGATCGAGCAAGCTTTTAGAGAGGTCCGCAATGTCGCCAACCCCTTTCTCCTCCTTCCTGTCTCATCACTTTCATTTCTTGTGCCCCGCCTAGCAAGGTCTATTTATAGGGTTGTTTTCTGAGTTTATGGGGACTTTTGGTTGTTTGCTTTCAGATTTCTTGTATGGAATGCTTTTCCCTTTCGTAGAGTTGTGTCCTTGGAGGTGGCGATGCTCGGTTAAATCTTACTCTAAGGTGGTGATGCATCTTCCTTTTTCATCTTTCCCAGACCTTCTCAACCACTCCCCTTAGCCGCCGGCGACTCTATTTCTTCCCTGGCTCACTTTCCAGTCCCTACCACCCTGTCCCTATTGCATACTGTTGATGGCCAGTCTTTCAGGTCTGTTGTCCCGCCTCCCAACCTACGTCCAGCCTTCCGTTGTCCAATCTCCCAAACCTGTTGTCCAATCTCCCAAACCTGCTGCCCAGACTCCAAGTACCTACTGTCCAGCCTTTCCGCCATCCACCCACTCTTCCCCAACCTTCCAAACTACCCTACAGCCCTCAACCCTTTCTTCTTTCCCCTTTCCCCCTCGCCGACATCATCACGCCCATGAATCTCCTCGTCCAGTCCTAGCCGAAGATTAGTTTGTGTTTATATTTATTTTTCTGTTTGTGTCGTGTTGTAATCCTATTTTTATATTATTTAAAGTTTGTTTTGCGTTTTCAGTTGAATTTCCTTCTAGATCTAGTACCAATATCACTTTAGAAAAATGATTTGAAACATGTAAATGATTGGAAATGATGATGGAGAGTTATCTTAGAATGTGAGCTTTTGATTTGAAAGAGTTGATTGAGTTGGTTGGCATTTTAGAGAATGCAGTGATGTAGAGAACATGTAATGCCCCAAATGACTAAAAAGATAAATTAAAACTTAATTTTGAATTATTCCCCATTTTTGGTATTCCATTTAAATCCTCAAAATTATTTTATCAAATTATATATTTTATTTTGATCATTTTGATATATACATAATACAATTCTAGTGCTCTTAAAAGGTGTCTGGGAACTAGATTAAGAGTGAAGGTTAGTTGGCGATAGCAAAGGAATGATAATATGCAATTTTGACAGCATTTGGGAGGAATAAGCAACGAAATCTGCTATTGGACAGCAGATCTAAGTTGTTCGGTGGTAGTTCCTGCTGAAAAAAAGTGAGGCAAATAACAGAACAACACAGTATGTGCAATGAAGATGTTCGCCACCTGTTCCTAAGTTATAAATACGACACTTGAAAAAAAAACGATGATGCAACGCTCCTAAAATAAAAATCAGATAAAACATCTCCAAAATACATAAATAAAGTCAAAAATCTCAACAAAAAAATACTCACAAATAGGTCCCTAGTAGCAAGAAATCTAATTAGAAATAACAAAATATGAATAAATATTAGAAAAATGAAGGAAAAGAAAAAGAACAAAAATGTTGAAATAGTAAACCAATAACCCCCCGTCCTACGATAGGCAAGACTATCTCGTGAGCTCGCTAAATCCGGGATTATGCAATCCCATAAAAAAACGGAATTTCCATCGCTCGTGTCATTCTACAAGGTTAGGAGAGGTTTCTTCTTCTCTAGAAGGAATTGGACCATGTCTAGTCATTTGTTCGTGAGTTTGGTGTTGAACTGAATTGAAACTTAATACTCAATTTTTCCATACAGTACTCCAAAAATAGCTCAAAAATTTATCCTCTATCTAAAGTGATGACATGTTGGACCGCTCTCAACGATGGTTGCCCTACATATGTTATCAGTTCCGCCAGCGCATCGCCTGTTAGGACAATCAATACTAGTCCCAATAGTACTTTTCTCAAGACTTGCGAAAAGAGAGTTTGTGATACCACGTCCTCAAATACCTAAAACTTCTTCCAAGGCAAAAGTATAAGGGGCTTCTCATCTTAATAAAAAGAATGTCCCTATGGCCATAATAATATGTGCAACAATCATACTGCCAAGGATGACCAAGAAATACATGACACACATCTATACGGACCATAACACATCACACTTGCTCCAGAAACTTATCTCTGATGGAAAATTCTACAAGACCCTTATGACACTGATCTTACCGCCCCTTCAACCAAGTCATAAAATATGGTTAAGAATAGTTCAGAGTAATGAGGCTCAATTTGACCACCAGTTCTGTAAATGTCATATTTTCACAACTATATTAATATATAATGAAACTATGCACATTTTCCTCAATGGTACAACGGGTATAAAAAAAATTGTGGCAAATTGTTCTGTCATGAGCTCAATCTGAAAGACTCGTCCGATTATTAGTATCTCTCTCATCAACTAGAAGCTAGTAGTTTTGATTTATTCATTCTCTCATGTATTACTATTGACTTCTTCTACTATCTCCAGCTCAACGAATGACATAATTCTCATATTTGGCTAGGAATAGATTGAAGAGTACTGACTATCTCCACCTTCTCTCCACTCTATACAAGTTTCTACACTGGCAAAGTTGATTGGGTGCTCCATTAATTGTGCACTTGCTACCTGATTTGATGGTTGAACCCTATTTCAGAGATGATGTGGAACTGATATTGGTGCGTTGTCTCTCCATATTTAGGGATAGGTTATAGACATTTTGTAATATCCAATATGGTTATAATTGTACTATGTTACCAAAAAATGATTTTAATACCACCAAATATCCAGCTATGATATTCTCATTGGGCTATTCTAGCTCACACTTCCACATAAACAACTCAAACTCAACTGTGTGGTCCTCTACTGAGAGATATGTATGTTGTAAGTGATGAAATCTCCAGAACACATCCTGTCTGTAATATGTTGGTAAGAATTTTCATTGATCCTATCATTTCTTCTTTAGACCAAATAGTGATTTTATTTTTTTCGCTCATACTGGTATAAGCACTTCAAATTTTTAGATTGTAAAGAAGCATCCTTAAACTTAAAAGCAACTAACTTGACACTGTCAGGTGAAACGTTTTTATACTTGAAAACATGTTCCGCTGTTTAGAGCCACTCGATAAATTTGCCTAGATTCATGTGACAATCAAAATCTGGCAAGTCAATCTTCACATCAAAATTATGACTTATCTGAAATTATATGCCAAATCGTCAAAGTATTAAATACTTCATCAATAGAAACTACATGGAGAATGAGATTCACTTCCTTTCGATCTGAAAATCATCGTTGTGATTGATGGATGACCTCACAAGGTTATTTCTCTTTAAAGGTGATAAGTCTTTATTGCAGCTGGAGGATTTCTCATTGCATATCCTCCATAATGATGTGAACAATTTTTTGAAGGTTTCTCCTTGGTGGCACGGTTACACATTCTTCCAATGTAAGCTTCATTGCAAAAGAGAAATGCAGTTTAGGGCTAGGGTTATGGTTAGTGTTAGAGATTGGTTGAATGCTTAGAATTTTGATGGTAGGTATCACGGTGAACTTTTTGTGAAGGTAGGAAGGTTGAATTTTATAAATTTTAGGTTTATGGCTAAAAATTATGGTAGAACGGGCTAAGGTATCGAGTTGATTGACAATTTAGATTTTATGAATTTTTTGGGTAGGCGTAGGAACAACAAAGCTCAAAAAATTTATGGTTCGTCAGGCTTTGATACCATATGATACAGTTCGAGGGCTCCTAAAATGTGTTTGGGAAGCGGATTTAGAGTGGAGGTGGTTGGAAAATAGCAAAGGAATAATAATATGCGAGGCTGACGGCATTCGGAGGGGGATAAACGACAAAATCTATTGTTAGAAAGCAGATTTGGAGGTCTTTTAGATCATGTATGGCTGGGGGAGGAATCAATGAAGAAAGTTTGGAGGTCTCTAGAAGAGAAACATTTAAAGCTAAATAATCTCAAAAAAATAGGCACAATCTTAAACCCACAAAGAACCAAAGAGAATTTCTCCACTAAAATTTCTGATTCGTAGCTAAAGATTTACAACACATATCAAACCACATTTACAGGCATTACTAGACCCTGCACTACCACATTTGGAGGGGTCTTTGCCACTAAATGCTTGAAGTGATTCTAACAAACATCTAATACAAACCAGATTCCATGCAAAATACATTCAGTTGACCGGCCAAACATGGCCCAAAGATAAAATAAAAATGTAAATACATAAAAAAGAAAAATTACATTGAAATAGATATAAAATTGGTCTTGGCTATGGTCCTTTTTATTGGACTTCTGCTTGCTTGGGCATTTACGCTTGCTCTTCTAATTGATATAATAGGTTAATCCATTTGATGTGCTACATCAACAATGGTATAAGAAAACTAGATTTCTTTACCCATGCAGAATAACCATTGCAAGCTATCAGCATTAATTTCTTGTTAGGATGACTTGGGACTTTTCAAGGGCATGACTTATATAGCAGTGGTGTGTTATAGGTTTTAAAATAACTAATTTTTTACTTTGCACAATGGTTGTTAATGCTTCCATGTAGCAAAACTTCTTTCGCAATGAGACTGTTCTCCCACACTGTCTTCCCGCTTTTATTGTGTCTCAGAGACTTGAGGTTTGCCCATTATTTAAATTAATTTCAATAAAAACTTTTGGGGGTCTCCATTGAAGTTTTCATTGACATTCATCTACAAACGGAAAGGATAGAGAATGGATTTTAATAAAAGCTTGGGAAAAATAACTTACAATGTCCTATCAAGAATGGTCATAGAGAAATGCATTCTATTTTTGCCAATTACTGAATGTATTAATAATAGTTCTATTAATGCATCCACAAGTAAGTGCTCCTCTAAATAGGTCCACTGTTCAAAACTCAAACTATAAAGCCCATAAATCCCAACATACATATATATCGATTATATTGAAGAATTTATTATGCATGTATAAATTAAATACTAACATTAAGATAAATGGGTTTGCAAACTCTAATAGATGCTCAAAAGAAATGTGATCAAAATGAATTTAATCATGAATTAAACCAGATTCGCCCAGAATGCTTAATACAGAATGTAAACAAGAAAAACTACGTCAAAGTCTTAAGCCCTTGCTAATAATTTCAAAAGATTTGAATAAATGCATATGTCATTGATTAGTATGCAAGCACACATGGAGATTAATCTAACACCCAAAGTTGAAAATTTGTTGCCGTGAAGATAGCCGCTTAAGTTTCCTATAGATATTTGAAAGTGAAGTTTGAACAAATAGCACCAATTCCGACTAAAATACTAGCTTCAATTATATAAGATGTTAAAACAACTACATTGGGTCTTTCAGACAAGAAACATTGATTTGTTCATTGCAACATTAAATTCCATCCGATGATTCATGGATGTCACATTATAAGTTCTATCATATTCCCTTGATACTTTTTATGGGTACGTAAGCAAAAACTCACTTCAGAGGAGCTTGCTATACCATTTGGAAAATAATAGCGGCCATCCAATCTAGATTTATATGCAGCACCAATAAATGCATTTCATATATATTTTTTTAATATTGCTTGAAGTATCCAAGGAAATTTTAATTTATATTCTTAACTTTCCTCTTAATCCAATTCAATTTATATTGTTTTAGAGTTTATCTTAAACAGAGGCATATATGTAATTGCATGTAGTTATCTACACAAAAAAAAAAATCAAGGGATCAAATATATATATTTTATAAATAAAAAAAAAAGCCCAAGGGCTCATATATTAAAAAAGGAAAAGATACAAATAAGTTGTATGAGTAGGCCCAAAAGAAAACACCCAACACACTGTACAACAAACACAAACACACACACACATATATATATATATATATAGAGAGAGAGAGACGGACCCATTCAAACTCTCTCTATCTCTCTCACAAACCTGAACACCTTCCTCTCTCATTTCACCTTTCCTTTTCTTATATCCCATCATTCTCAAAATCATTAAACAATAATAATATTGCAAGTAAAACTTTACTCAAGTCATGAACAAATTCCATATGAAAACATTTATTTCGAACGATGGTGATCAAGTTATAGAACTAAATTCAACTCCGTGATGACAACCTCAAATTTTATTGTACTGCTAAAGAAAGCAAGAAACAACATCAATTTGGAAAAAAAAAATGATGATACTTACTTGGAAAAATCCAGCTCGATGTTTGGCCATAAAAACATCTGGTTTTAATAATGCATAAAGTTTCTCATAAAACTTAGGATACTCCAAACCATGTTGTGTCATCAGAACAAAGAGACCACTAAGGCCCATGACACTGATGACACCGCCAATGTCATAAGATCTCGTTAAAAAATCACTGTAAAAAGATGAGAATAAAGCATTCAGTCTTGCATCAAATCTGTCACAGAGAGGTCCAGAGAAAAACCAATAAAAATGGTAAATCTCACCATAACATGGCCGGGTTTGACATATAAGGAATCACATTTAGATGGAGAGTAGCAAGAACCTAAAGTTTGAGAACAAATCATTAATGAGCACAAGACAAACAAGGTAGCATGAAAATAAGTAAAGCAAATGAAGCAAAGAAAATTGGATCAAGACTAGACAATGATTGGATCAAATTGCCCACAAAGGAAAATAGGATGAGCATTACATAGACTATCCTCTCCCAAAACAGGGCTAACATACAACTTCAAGAAAAAATTAGAAAAAAACAAGCTTAAAAAAATGAGATAAAATTATTAAGTCAGCAGTACAGGTTCTTATAATTTATGGAATATACTTACATTATTGTAATGAACCTCAAAATGCTCGTAGGTTAAGAAAGAAGAAAAGAATTTAGAGGAGTGATATCCAGCGTTGACTAAAAAAAATAATGGTTAAAAATGACCTCAGATCTTAAAAAAACAAGTTTATTGCTTTATGATAAAAAAGATAAAACAAAATCCACATGCAAAGAAGGATAAGGAAAAAAGGTACTTGAACCATCATCAAATGATCAACCAAAAATAGTTTTAAACGGTATCAGGATTTACCTCCTTGTAAATGTCGAGTGGAAGTGGCAACCCAAGAAAAGATAACCAAGCTTTTGTGAACCTCAGTTTGAATTTCTTGATGATACGAATTGTTGACAACATCTGTAAAAAAACATCGTTCAAAACATGTTACAAAAGTAACCGCTATTCCTGCATTACTTTCAACTTAACCCAGCAAAGTATAATTCAGCATGCAAAAGTTAAATTGCTAAGTAATTGAGAAATTAAATATACTTGATAGCAAAATATCTTCATTTGAAAACGGAAATATGTCAGGCGGCCAATTTTTTCAGATGAAATTTAGTATTATCATCGAATATAACATTTTTTATTTTACAGCCAACAAGAAAGTATAAGAAAGGATAGTTGTATCAGCTTAAGCGCCAAGAGCTTGAATCAAACTGCTTCGATTAAGAAGCATAAGATTTTTATTACAGTTCGGTACCAGTTTATAAAATTGTATCAAAATGCCTGTATGGAGCATATAATTTATAACATGTTTGAAATAAATTCCTTCTGTTGCATCAAAGCACGTCAATATAATCAGAGGACAAAATGTAAAATCCAGTAAGGGTGGACAAAAACCTCGATTGCATGTACTAGAGCTTTACTTGTTCGTTTTGTTTTGATTATTGTACAAGAGAACTTTCCTCTTTTCTTGCTTCTCTTTTGTGTTCGCAAAACCATGTACCGTTCTGCTTTTATTTAATGCAAAATGCAAACTTTCAAGATAGAACCCTCAAAGTTTTCTCCATTTAAAATATATGTCAACATTCCTCTCTGTGATCTCAATCAAGAGTGATTACAGCCCCACAAAACATAAACTTCTATTGCAAAGTGATGGGATGGAATTAATAGTGCAAATAAATGAAATATTAAAACCCATATAAAGATATAAAAATTCCTTGGGACTTGTTCTTGTTTTAATCGTTTTCCAAGCAAACCAAATCTGAAAAAAAAAAGAAAGAAAGAAAGAAATAAACGCTTTGCACACAACTTTAAGCCAAACCAAATCTTCAAAAAAGAGAAAAAGAAATAAACCCTTTGCACCCAACTTTATGCCAAACCAAACACACAAAAGATTATTTGAATGCACAATTTGGTCCGCCCGTATTTTGCAAAGAATCAAGCAGCCCCATAAAAAAAAAATACAAATAATGGCCAGAGCAATTTAAAGACTACTAACTTAATACTAAATTTTATCATCTTAATGGAATTAATCTGAATGATTCCTTGAAGTGGTTGGATCTCTAATCTGAAATAAATTACACACTTGGTTCGACAGAAAATTAATAGAAACATGCTCCAACCTAGAAGATATACAGTATTCATTCTAGTCTTAACCTAAGTAGCAGAATACCAAATATCAGAGATACATAATCGCCTTGAACTTTGCTTATAACAAAAGAGCATATCATCGATGGGAGGATTAGTTAAAAAATTATTACTTTGGCTAATTAAATATTAATTAAATTATTGTGATAATAAATCAGACTTATTAATAATAAATTAAGCTAGGAATGATTTTCGGGAGTTTTGGGATGTGATCTTTTCTCCGTTTAATTACATCATTTGAAATGAAAGTAAAGCTAGATGGTATTCAAAAAAAAGGAAAAAGGATAACCTTATATTATCAATCTTGCTTGCTTTAAGATCCACAATTCTAGAAGGGGAGAAGATGATACAAATCTATAATTCCATGGAAGTGAATCACTTTCCTACTACTCGAGAGCTTTTTCATAAATATTCTTATTTGTGCGTTTCTCCTTTTCCTTTTCAATTGTAAGTGTAATCAATTTTTAATTAACGAGAAGGGTCCTCCCAATTTTTATCAAAAGAAAAAAAAAGGCTGATATTGAATATATTAACTGATTAGGGTTTACATAATAATTAGATGTCAAAAGAAGATAATTAATCAGATATTTTAAATTAGTTATAAATTAACAAATAATTAAGATAATAAAATAATCAAATCATAATATTTGATTCACTTTAGTGGAGAATTTCATTAATTTATGAAAAAAATAAAAAATTTACATAATCAACATACGGTGATTACTTATAAAATTAACAAGTATAGCTGGAGTAATATGATCAATTACATAACTAGCATGATAAATTACATCAATAAACATCCAACTAATGATGGGAATAATAAATTTGCCTAATTGCTCATAAAATGTTTTATTCATAGAGTAATTTGTTTAATTAGTTACAAAGTAGTTATTAGAATATTAAATTTACATAACTTTTTTTAGTTTAATTATTTAATTTAGCAATCTAATTGTGAGCATGATGTTAAATCATTTTATTAATACAATATAAAAATTTTAGTTTAGCCTACTTTTAGTAAAACTCATTATAGATCAATCAAACAAAAAAAATAAAATTTCGTACGAAACAAATGAATATACTAAAATTTACTTGATCAAAACTCATTTTCAGTATCTCATTCCAACCACTTCCAAAAATTTACATCCCGACAAACTAGCACTAAAGGTAAACATATAGCCATGCAAAATTTATTAAGTCGTACTATTAAGGCATTCACAATTACTAAATGTTTTATAGTTTTCAACAAGATAAGTGAGCGGAGCATAATGCAAATTCGTGAAACTCAATCCATAATTTTAGACTATCTTTCCTAGAAGCAAAAGGCAAATGGAGATCAAAGAACTCTCGGGCAGTCCGGGCAATAAGGATGGAGTCCACTACCTCCTTACAGGATCATGACTCCACTTCGAGCGACATATTCAGCACGATTCCTCCATATGGGGCGGTGAGTCCTCCAAATAAAGTATGCAATCAATCATGCTCCCTCTATTCTATGGAAAAATAAGTATCTTTCCACATTATATTGCCGACTAACAGAGCATTTGCCACCGCCCCGGCGGACCATCAGATCCCTGCTACTATTGAGGTTGTTCTTGTTGATCCAGCCTGAAAACTGGCAGTAATGAAGGAGATAAATGCTTTTTAGCGGAACCATACATGGGACGTAGTGGACCTTCTTCAAGGTAAGAAAGCTGTAGAATGTCGATAGATTTCCAACACCAAGTTCAACTTTGAAGGGTCCTTTAACACAACAAGACAAGATTGGTCGCAAAAGAAAACTCACTAACTTACGAAGTTGACTATGAGGAGACATTTGCTCCGGTGGCTAAGTTAAACATTATTCGGGTTCTACTGTCACTTGTGGTGAATTTGGATTGGTTTTTTATTCCAACTAGCTGTTAAGAATGCATTCTTGAATGGAGAGCTGACAGAAGAGGTATGCATGTCTCTCCCTCTAGGCTTTGATTCTACTACCTCTAGGGGACAAGTATGTAAGCTACGAAAGTCCCACCAAGGGCTAAAGCAGTCCACAAAGGTGGTCGTGGGCCATGGATTTACCCAGGCTCAATTGGATCGCACCCACTTCTTCCGGCATCAGTCCAATTGCCAAGTAGCTATCCTTATTATTTATGTTGATGATATTATTCCTATAAGTAATGATCTCCCAACATTAGAGTCCTTAAAAGAGAATCTTGCTACATCCTTTAAGATGAAAAAGTTGGAATCTCTCTGGTACTTCTTAGGCATAGAAATGGCTTAGTCATCTCGGGGAATTTACCTGCCTTAGTGCAAATATGTGATTGATCTCTTGACAGAGAACAATCTTCTTCTATGCAAGTCTGTTGTTGTTTCCATGGATCCTAATGAAAAATTATCTGACATTCTCAATATTGTGTCAATCAACAAGACTCATTACCAACACATTATGGGAAAACCCATTTATTTCGTTTATAAAAGCCCCGACATATGCCACACGGTTGGAATATTGAGTCATTGCATGCATTACCCCAACGAGCACCATCTCCATGTTGTCCTTTGAATTCTCCACTATTTGAAAGGTACACTGGGCTTAAGTTTGATTTTCTCCCGTCACATCTCTCAGTCCATTTTTATTTATACAGATGTTGATTGAGTCGGATCTGTTCATTCTCGATATTCCAGCTCAAGATATTGCCCATTTGTATGGGGTAATTTTGTCATGCCAAAAAGTAAGAAACTGTCTAAGATTGCCTGAAGCCTGGTGAAGCTGAATTCCAGTCCATGTCCTTAGGAATTTGTGAATCTCTTTAGGTATGCATCATGCTCCCAAACTCCGTATGCCAACCTGTCCCACTACAGCTATTATATGATAATAAGGCCCCAATCAGCATTGCTCATAATCCAGTCCGGCATGATTGTATCAAACATGTTGAGATCGACAGATACTTCATTAAGGAAAAGATCGAGTCAGAGGAGATTTGTGTTTCATATGTGTTCTCCAGTGATCAACTAGTGGACATCCTCACCAAGAATCTTCCTCGCACTTTGTTTGATGACTTCAAATCCAAGTTAAACATGACTGACATATATGCTTCAATTTGAGGGGGAGAATTAGATTATAACGGCAATCCCTAGCTATTATTATTTACTATTTACTCTTATTTCGTCATTATGTATTTCCTATTTTGTTTAATTTTGTTTTATTTTCTTTCCTGATTGTTTTATTATTTTTTATTCCTTTCCTTTATTATGTCTATTGTAATTGGGTTTAAACACCCCTCCTTTTATCAATAACATTGTGCTGCTCTATTCCAAATCTCAACACTTACTATAATTTAGTTTTTTTATCTATTGTCTCTTAATATTGCCATCATTGCAGAGTTTATTTAATACTTTAATAACAAGCAATCTTTTCTCAATTGTAAGGTTTAGGTTACTGATATGCACTTCAATAATTTAAAGAACATTAAACATCACCAAAAGGACATACAGGCAAGTGAGCAATACATTTGCAAACAATCGTGGCCAAATTTAATTCAACTATGGAAACAAAATACTAGATGACGGCCATACAACAAAACTAAAAAATCAATAATAAGCACAACACAAAATAAAAGCACTGCAAATGAGACTGTTGAATAAAAGTAAAATCTCATTTTACAAAACAATCTCAAAATGAAGACGTGATTATTTCAAATTCATACCGACAGATACTTCATTAAGAAAAAGATCGAGTCAGGGGAGATTTGTATTCCATATGTATTCTCCAGTGATCAACTAACAAACATCCTCACCAAGAATTTTCCTCGCACTTTGTTTGATGACTTCAAATTCAAGTTGAACATTACTGACATCTATGCTTCAATTTAAGGGGGAGAATTAGATTATAACGGCAATCTCTAGTTGTTATTATTAATTATTTACTCTTATTTCGTCATTATGAATTTCCTATTTTGTTTTATTTTGTTTTATTTTCTTTCCTAGTTGTTTTATTATTTTTTATTTCTTTCCTTTAATATGTCTATTGTAATTGGGTTTAAACACCCCTCCTATCAATAATATTGTGCTCCTTTATTCCAAATCTCAACACTCACTATAATTTAGGTTTTTATCTATTGTCTCTTAATATTGCCATCATTGCAGGGTTTATTTAATACTTTAATAACAAGCAATCTTTTCTCAATTGTAAGGTTTGGGTTACTGATATGCACTTCAATTAAAAGAACATTAAACAAAACCAAAAGGACATAAAGGCAAGTGAAGAATACATTTGCCAACAACCGTGGCCAAATCTAATTCAACTATGGAAACAAAAATACTAGATGGCGGGCATACAACAAAACAAAAAAATAAATAATAAAGCATGCACAGCACAGAATAAAAGCACCACAGATGAGACTGCTGAATAAAAGTAAAATCTCATGTTACAAAACAATCTCATAATGGAGACGTGATTATTTCAATTCCATTAAACAAAACCAAAAGGACATAAAGGCAAGTGAAGAATACATTTGCCAACAACCGTGGCCAAATCTAATTCAACTATGGAAACAAAAATACTAGATGACGGGCATACAACAAAACAAAAAAATAAATAATAAAGCATGCACAGCACAGAATAAAAGCACCACAGATGAGACTGCTGAATAAAAGTAAAATCTCATGTTACAAAACAATCTCATAATGGAGACGTGATTATTTCAATTCCATAGTCCCCCCCCCCCCTCCTTCAAAACAAATCTGATAAAGAAGAAGAAAGATAGCTTTGATTTTCATTACCTTTGATCCCAAAAGATTGGCCTCTGCATCAAAGGCGTTGGAAAACTTCTTGTCCTCATCCTTTGGTGACAAGACTAAAAATAGATTAACATGTCATCAGTACATGTATATTGTATATTCAAAATGAGAAGTTTGCTGGAAAAAAAGGAAGAAAAAAAACAGAAAAAGTAAAACTTGCAAAAGACATGTTATGGACTTCAACTGTTGGACTATAATGTAAACAACCTACTGCCAGGCAGAACATAAAAACATTGGGGCAGACGGTCAGCCAAAAACAAGGCAGAATAGATACTACAAAAATATACATTCAATACTAATAATGAACTTTTAATTGATTCAAGTTATTTACTCCAACAGAATTTTGTAAATAGGCTTTTCTCAACTTGAATTGCTAAATCTGAAATATATAATTTTATATCAATTCCATCTTAATTTATGAATCTATATCTCTGGAATTTTTAGATTTAAAGGGATTCAACGGAATATCAAATCTTTCATAGCATACCTCACCACAATTTACAAATATGTAATGTTAACCTTGCCTTTATAAGGAAAAAATGAATCAACTTTTTTCGTATGATATTAGAGCATATTTCCAGAAACCCAAAAGGATATAATATTCTATTTTTCTTCCTGAATAATTAAACTGATTAAAAATTAGTAATCAAAAAGGATATTATCAAGCTATTTATAATTATATAAAAATATGTGCAACTATTTTATAATTAATTAATATAAATTTAATTTAATTAATTACACAAAATTTGTATTAATTATTAATAAATCTAGTAAAAACTAATCAATGATTAAGCAATGAATAATGCTTGCTAGATAAATAATTAGTTTTATATTTTTTATTAAGAATTAATTAGTTTAGAAAATAGTTAATTATTTATTAACATAATTAGAAATAAAAAAATAAATTAAATTTCATTAGCTTTAATAATTATATCATGAATATGTAATATTTAATTTATATTTCAACTAAAAGACATAAATCCTAAAATAAATTGTCAAAAAGTATTCAAGTTTAAACAGTGCATGATTTACTGATTCCGGATTTATAGGCTCTATTAAATCCTACTTGCAACCAAACAACCCCATAAGAATTGGTAGAAGAACTTTTAAAGTTAATAGCGGGAAAAGATCAATTTATATGCCTGGTACCGTTTTCAATGGTATAGAATTACTCCTGAAAATCAAAAGAAAGATTCCTCCGGATAGGATACTCACATAGCTGGTTCCATGTATCATGACTTTGTTGCTCGTCCAATTTTTCCAAAGGCGGTATGCATGATAAGACATTGTAGATTGTGCGAATAGAAATCTCCAGCCTGTTCAAAATTAGTGTAACCTAAGCCATGGCAAATAAAAATTGATATGCTACAGAAGAAAATCTTGACTTATATTCAAGTCATTAAAGATATGTATACTAGAGCTGTTACTTGTGTTCAAACTGAAGGAGGATTGACAAAATATTTTCCTATTTCTGTTGGATTACATCAGGGATCGGCTTTAAGCCCATATCTTTTTGCTTTAGTTATGGATGGTCTTACTGGACATTTACAGGAGGATGTACCTTGGTGTATGCTTTTTGCTGATGATATCCTTCTCGTGGATAAGACGAGAGAAAAAGTCCAGGAAAACTTGAATTATGGAGGTCTACTTTGGAGTCTAAAGGCCTTCGTTTAAGTAGAACTAAAACTGAATACATGGAATGTAATTTTAGTAGTAATAGCTCTAGTGACAGAAGTGTGATTTTGGGTGATCAAATTATTAAAAGGTGTGAACGATTTAGATATCTTGGGTGCGATGGTGATATAGATGGGGATGTTAATAGTAGAATTCAAGTTGGTTGGTTGAAGTGGAGGAATGCTTCGGGAATTTTGTGTGATAGAAAAGTACCGCTAAGACTGAAAGGAAAATTTTATAAGACGGTGGTGAGACCTGCAATGCTCTATGGTGCTGAATTTTGGTCTTTAAAAGAGAAGCATAATAATAAGTTAAGTGTTGCCGAGATGAGAATGATTAGGTGGATGAGTGGCTTTACACATAGAGACAAAATGCGGAATGAATATATTCGTGATAGGGTTGGTGTAGCTCCTGTGACAGACAAAATTAGAGAAAGTCGTCTTAGATGATTTGGTCATATTAAACGTCGACCATTAGATGATCCGATTAGAAGAGTAGATGTTTTAGATTCGACTTGTGTTAAGAAAGGCAGAGGTAGACCTAGGAAGACTTGGGCTTATTGTATTAAAAATGATCTTAATTTATTAGAACTAAATGAAAATATGACACTAAATAGGACGCAATGGAGAAAAAGGATTCATGTGGCCGACCCCACGTAGTGGGATTAAGGCTTTGTTGTTGTTGTATGCTACAGAAGAAAATCTGCCATAGAGGAAAAAAGTGCCTTCACATCACAAAAAGTTATTTTTGCGGCATCAATGGGCATGCCAAAATTAATAAAAATATAATAATTATAACTAGCAGTTATTCCGAGAAAGCTAAAGGATTCAAATCCATTAACATACATCAGTCCAAAACATTTTTTAGCATGGAGTTATAAACATACCGTGATTCAGTTTCCTCTCTAGGATTCTGCAAATTATTTTTTTTGTCATCTGTCAAACCTTTAATAAACAAATCAGACTATTAATATAATGAGTGCAGCCAATTACAGGTTATGTAAGGATAATTTGACATCAATCATTTTAAAACCATCATAAATTTTCAAATGAAAAAAATAAGACATCATTACCAGTGGTAGTAGTAGTAGTTGAGTTGCAGTCCTTCGAAATTTTGTACAAACTAGTGTAAGTGAAATAACTGCACAGGTAAATCATACAATGGCATTTACAACTACAAGGCTAAAATGGTAAACAATAAGAGTGTAAATAATAAAATACAAAAAAGTGTCAAGATCCTAACAAAACACAATGCAAAGAATTTGGCACCAAGAAGGAGGAGAATCTAAGTATAATACACGCACAACAAACAACTTCTTTCCTCCAAAAGTGCTTAACAGATTTCATTGAGTAAACTCAGTAAATTGCACAACAAAGTAAGTAACCTTTATCGTTAAATGTATCCACAAATATACCACATAAAACACATTTGCGCAAAACCAAGGTGTTGTTTGATTGCAAGCAAAATGAGGGTAACGCATTACAAACGCAGGAAACTTGGAAATTTGGGTTTCTGGCTTGGAGAAATGGAATGAAGTATAAAATTGAAATGAAAATCAAAATGCAGTCTTCAGTTCATTTCAAGTACAATCTAAATTTGTCAAAATTTAGATGATTTTTAAATAACTCCAAACAGTGATCACTGTCGTCACCACCCACTGCATTTTAAATTGATTTCATTTTTTTTCATAACAAATAAAATACCATAAACTCCTACACTAATTTTATAATATGCTTCAATTACACTGCCTTTCTGTTTTAACAAACCAAACGGCCCCTAAAAAAGTCCATCAATAAAAATATGAAAGAAAACAATTCTTTAGATTCCAAGACAAAATAAAAACTATCACCTTGGTGTGTTTTTTCTTCAACTACATCGTGTCAACAAGCTATTAAATGAATAGAATACAAGAGATGAGATCACTGCCAACCAAAGAGCATCTAAGTAGATTATTTTTAGGTACTCTTTTTAGTTAGTAACCATTGCAAGATTCAATACACGTGTTAGGTTTGAAACATAATGTTCCTGATAAACCAATAGCCCCACTAGAACAATTTCTATTAAAAGTATATTCCAGTGGAATTCATGTTTGCACCAAAAATAGATAAGTCAACCAAAAACAGATAATGCAAAAGCAAATATATACCGTATATCTATGTACTTGAAATACTTTGTTGAAAGCAAGTTCAATATCGGTTCAGCAGAAATTGGGTTTTTGGTTTGGAGAAATGGAATGAAGTATAAAATTGAAATTAAAATCAAAATGCAGTCTTCAGTTCATTTCAAGTACAATCTAAATTTGTCAAAATTTAGATGATTTTTAAATAACTACAAACAGTGATCATAGTCATCACCGCCCGCTGCATTTTAAATTGATTTCATTTTTCTTCGTACCAAATAAAATGCCATAAACTTCTACACTAATTTTATAATATGTTTCAATTACACTGCATTTCAGTTTAAACAAACCAAACGGCCCCTAAAAAAGTCCATAAATAAAAATATGAAAGAAAACAATTCTTTATATTCCAAGACAAAATAAAAACTATCACCTTTGTGTGCTTTTTCTTCAACTACATCGTGTCAACAAGCTTTTAAGTGAACAGAATGCAAGA
Organism: Phalaenopsis aphrodite; assembly: GCA_003013225.1. Taxonomy (NCBI): domain Eukaryota; kingdom Viridiplantae; phylum Streptophyta; class Magnoliopsida; order Asparagales; family Orchidaceae; genus Phalaenopsis; species Phalaenopsis aphrodite. Next base: position 447,018 of record NEWO01000516.1, on the reverse strand, counting down.
GATGAGATCATTGCCAACCAAAGAGCATCTAAGTAGATTATTTTTAGGCTTTCTTTTTAGTTAGTAACCATTGCAAGATTCAATACACATGTTAGGTTTGACACAATGTCCCTGCTAAACCAATAGACACACTAATTTTATAATATGTTTCAATTACACTGCATTTCTGTTTTAACAAACCAAACGGCCACTAAAAAAGTCCATAAATAAAAATATGACAGAAAACAATTCTTTATATTCCAAGGCAAAATAAAAACTATCACCTTTGTGTGCTTTTTCTTCAACTACATCGTGTCAACAAGCTATTAAGTGAATAGAATACAAGAGATGAGATCATTGCCAACCAAAGAGCATCTAAGTAGATTATTTTTAGGTTTTCTTTTTAGTTAGTAACCATTGCAAGATTCAATACACATGTTAGGTTTGACACATAATGTCCCTGATAAACCAATAGCCACACTAATTTTATAATATGTTTCAATTACACTGCATTTCTGTTTTAACAAACCAAACGGCCACTAAAAAATTCCATAGATAAAAATATGACAGAAAACAATTCTTTATATTCCAAGACAAAATAAAAACTATCACCTTTGTGTGCTTTTTCTTCAACTACATCGTGTCAACAAGCTATTAAGTGAATAGAATACCAAGAGATGAGATCATTGCCAACCAAAGAGCGTCTAAGTAGATTATTTTTAGGTTTTCTTTTTAGTTAGTAACCATTGCAAGATTCAATACACATGTTAGGTTTGACTCATAATGTCCCTGATAAACCAATAGCCCCACTAAAACTATTTCTATTAAAAGTATTTTCCAGTGGAATTCATGTTTGCACCAAAAATAAATAAGTCAACAAAAACAGATAATGCAAAAGCAATTATATACCGTATATCTATGTACTTGAAATATACCGTATATCTATGTACTTGAAATACTTTGTTGAAAGCAAATTCAATAACGGTTCAGCAGAAATTGCATTTTGTACCTGCATTTGTGAAGAATCATACATTTAATTACACAAGCAAGCACCACACTAAGTAAAACAATTGTAGAAAAGCATGTTAGAAGATATTTTTCCAAAAAATTCCCTTGATTTGAAAAAAAAAAGACCATTAATTGAGAAGTAACTTTTATTATAGATAAAAGACATCAATTTGAATCTTAATTGCCAACCTAAAACAGCAATGAAAAGGTGATATCATTTGAAATTTTGAGCATAGCTTTTGTAAGCAGATTGGATTTAATCGAATAAGGTGAATCCCAAGTTTAAAGATATTTGAATCCAAATCCAACTTTGATACAAAATGCAATTATAAATAGTCAAACTGCGTGGTTGATTGGTTGTTTTTGTGTGGAAACATCTTTTATGCATTCATTCATTCATTTATATGATTTGTTAAAGATTTATAATATTGAGTTGAACATGATTCTTTATGAATCAATCTAATTAAAGTGGTTTTATAATATCAATGCGTGATAGATGAATTATGCCAATCAATTTTCATGCCTCCCTCAAAAGATTTTCATTCAAATAAACTATTTCAACACGAAAATTATTGAGATCAACGTGTTGAATCAATCTAATGGTATTGCTTCTATAAAAAGTAAAATTAAACGCAGATGGACCTGAAAATAAGCAATAAAAACACTTCAACACTTCAAAATATCATGAAAATTCAAAGAGTTTTCCATTTAAAAAACATATTATATTTCTAACTTCAACCAACATGACCTCTACCAATTGCAAGTTTAAAAAAAAATGTGGCAAAGAAGATTATCACAACTGTTAAACGCATAATCTCCGATAACAAAGTCCCGTCATGTTCAACTTTCTTTAACACAACTAAAAACAGATTCGAGTTAATGTAAAGGTCCACGATTAAAAGCATGATTAGTCAAAAAATTAAGTGTCGCGTACTACATTAGAGATATAAAATGTGTTTCTAATACCAGCTACTACTGTGGTCAACCAAAAAATCAAGGAATAAATGCAGTTATCTTACAATTTCTCAATGTCAAATAGTTACTACTATCCACCATCATGTTTAATATGTTAATATTGTTATATTGTCACTTGTGATGCAAAAAAATAGGTTAAGATCTATTAATGCAACTAATATAATGTGTAGTATAATTTCATGCAAAAGAAATTGAGGATTTCACAAATCACACAACACCAATTAATTCAGTAACTGACTTTTTTTAAATGCATCAAATAAAATTAGAATAATACTCCAACTAACAAGGACATCACCAAAATAGCCAAAAATATCCAACAACAAAATTGAAATAAAAAATCAACATAATATTGAATTTATTTCCAAAAAACATACTTCATATAAGACAATTATTACTCAAAATCAAGAATATTAAACATGCCAATATCAAATTATATAGATAAAATGGAACACAGAACAAAAATACCAAAGTTAAAAAAAAATTAAGCTTTCATGTCGATACAATGAGATGACTTCTCTCTGAATTAAGTAGCACACTTGTGCATTATTCAAAGGAATCTCACATCCAATTTAAAATCACAAAATTAATATTAGAAGGTGAAATTTTGTTCAAACCAAAAAATAATTTCAAATTATATGCCTCTAAACAATAATTTATGTTCTTCAGGCTAATAGATATGGTTGGTGTGATTTTTGGAAAAGAAGAAAAGATTACTCTTCTTTGATTTCTTATGAAACGATTACAAGAAAAAAAGAGGATGACTCCCACATTATGAAATACAAAAAAAAAATAGTCATAACTCTACATGATAAAGGAAGGAAACAAGAATTAGAACATATCAATAATTTTATATTCTAAATATAGAAAGTACTAAAATAGAAGATACTAACAAATATTTTTAAAATTCCAACAGTTAGTATAGAATATGTTTAATCTAAATTTAAAATTAATTGCAAAACTTAAACAAATCACTTAGCCATTAATTTTAAATCACATGCTCTCAATCTGCCATTGTAAATAGCTAACAATAGCTTCAATATTGCAGGACTTGAATGTGTATACAGCTCATATATCAGAAACTCTATTTGGAAGTCTTGCACAAGCCCAACTTCATAAAATTGTGTGAGCTAACCCAACTGTAAGAATTGCTCACGCACAGAAAAAATGCGATACCAATAATACAACTCCCATTATTCCTGAGTGGAAGCAACAACAGCTTCTATCCATAGCAATCTGAATACTCGTAGCTAAAGCCATTCCACCGTATAAGAGAAATCATATGACATTAAAATGAAAAAAGAAACCTAAGAGCAAGTGACACCGTTAAAAAACAGACATTCAAAGTAACCATTAACGTAACTACCATAGTTAAGAATATCATACTAAACCAACTAACTAAACTATGAATAGTAGCCCTGACTGGTTCACTCCATAATTATATAATTTTTGTTAAAAAAAGACAAACTAGAATAAAAAAGAATCAACAGTTGGACCTACAAACCAGTGAGTTACGCACAATTTCATAGGAGTCGCACGGATCATGCTATGATCAAATTACCAATAGTTATATTAATTAAGATGAATTAAGACTAAATCTAGATATAAAAAATTTAGAACCTATATTTATTAGATAAATTATAAAATTATAAAAATTTGTTTATGGCTAAAACTAAATCTTGCTATAACTAATTTAGAGCAAAATTTATTAAATAAATTAATAATATATAATTTTGCATATGGCTAAAAATGGAGTCAATTATTTACATTAGAAACTGCTTAAATATAAAATGATAAAATATATTTATTGTATACAATTTATATTTCATACAGTGACTTTCTTTATTTTTCATTACATATTTGCATCATAATTAAGTTATTCTAAAACATTTAAATATTCCAAATATTTATTAAAACGTTCAATTCAAATCTTAGTTAAATTCTAGCTAAACCACTATAACTTAAGGGGTTGTTTGGCTAAATATAGAATTTAACTCAAGTAAGATTTAGAAAATCTTGTAAATCCGAATTTGGTAGATCATGTATAGGTTAAATCAAAAAACTATTTTGCATGATAGTTATGAAATCTTATTAAATTCAGGTCAATCTTATTAAATTCAGGTCATCTGACTTGCTGCTCTAATATTTAGTAAAAGCTTCAGAAATGGAGAAGGAAGCATAAACCAACAAAAGCAATGCCCATAACACGGGATTACTATTTTGACCTCCTTCAATTGTCGAAGGCGTGGCATTGTCCGCTCGAGATTTTGCAAAGACAGTTTTTAATACTTTGAAGGCATACGAGAACAACGTCATAATAGTGGCATCTATGCGTAATTTAATGTTTTGAAATCGTTATAAGTAAATGACATTATTTAAGAGCCTCCATATGTAAAAACTCCTTAAATAAATTAAATCATAATTAGCATAATCTCAAATTTCAATTAATCACTCTTCAGTAATTTACTAGTTAACTAAATAACAAATTCTATTTAGTGAGTTTAATAAAAATAGTAATACTTTAATTTAGTAAATTATTTTTAATCAACTAATATTAATCAATAAAGTGATTTAATTTTTGTCAATTACATTTACATGAATTTAACTATAATTAGTATATATAATATTCTAAGTGATCGTTGATTAAAAATTCAAAAATTTAATTAGATGTTATTATTTAATCAAATTAAATTATAAAAAGTTATTAATTAAGTTATTATATTATTAATTAGTGAAACTGACCACTATATAAATATGAAAATTAAAATAAAAAAACGACTCAACAACCCTAGTAACTAAAACCTTCTCCCCGTTCTGACACATGATATTCTCATCTCCCCCTCTCCTACACTGAAGCAAACCCCTAGTAAAAATAAGCGAAATGGTAGCCATGAAGTTTGCAAGCAAGGCATGGATTGATATTCTTTCCATTCATCTAAATACCTGAAATCCATCAAACCACAGAATTTAGTAAATCCTGGATTTAGCCAATCCATGTAAGACAAAATTTAGAAATTTGTATGATTTATTTTAGCCTCATTGACCATTTAGGAGGATTTATGATAAATTCTGCGTAAATCTTGATAAAATCCAAATAACACTGGCCCCTAAACGAAATAATACAAGAAACTAACTAAAAACAAATAAACTATCTGCACATCATTGCTTAATGAGATGACTTTGATGAGAATAACCAAGTTTTTCATCAATTTACCTCAAACAACGAAGTAGCAAGACAAATAAGTTTTTATCATAAAACTTTCTCAACAAATGTTTAGACAACGAAATAATTAATCATGTTAAAATCAAAACTATGAAGCAAATAGCATAAAATCTAAACAGTTACAAATAACTTGGAATCGTAAATGTAAACCCAAATCTTAATTTGCTGGAAATAATGGTTGGGTGATTCATTCATTAACATAGGATTATTCCTATTTCCTTGTGGGATGATGTTGACCACTTATGCTATCTCCTTGAGCCTATTATCTTCACATTTTCCGAGGATTTCCCCAGTGGAGTTCTTAATAAAGGAATTTTCAAAGTTAAATCCTTTTTACTTTTTCCTTATGGCATTATCGCTACTACCAATATATGGATAAGGTACTCCATTTCTCTCAAAATTTTAATTTGACTTGATTTCTTTTCCTTGTAAAAATTCTAAGCAAATTTTCAATGTTATGTTCAATGATGCACCTTCTATTATCTACAACAATTGTAATACACATTCTGAAATAGTGTCCCAAATTGAAATCTTATTCATAATATTTGGATAAGGCTTCATCAACTATTTGTCGTCAAAACTACAATTGATCACATCACCTCCATTTTAATTTTTAAAAGAAAACCGATTTCCACAACCAGTAGATTTACTTGGGATAAGTTTTCCTTTCAACCTCGTGATCTTTTAACAATCTTGCTCATCATTAAGGTAGTATATAAGCTTGGGCAGACTTGTTTTTAGTTTATCGATGTGAGATCAACAGTTGAGTAGATTTTAATTTGTACATGAACAATCCAAGGAATATAGCTCTGAAAACTAGATTACATTGTTATGAATTGATATTGGCAACTAAACATATTGGCAGACAAACTAACATAAAAATAGTCTTAAATCATTTGACGTAAGTATTCCTAAAACTATCTTCTCCATAGGCATTCGCTAGTCACAAAATTGACTAAAAAACTTATCCTCGCACCATCCTCCACCATCTAATCGCAAGCACATGATTTTTTTAATCTGCTCATTCTCCAAAAGGACACTACAAATTTTGAAACAAGCAAACAACTCAAATTTGTTTCTCAAAAAATAAAATGAGTATGACATGCACAGTGAGCCAACAAGGGATACTACTAGTGATGATTTGTAGTCACTAAACAGTGTTCAATCCCATTCAAATCTTTGAGAAAAAAACATTTATGTTTCCAAAAACAATCCTTACATTAATTGGAATCCAAAGGCTTTAATTTGAAACATATCATTTGAATGCAGTATACTGATCCTTTAATCGTATGCCCCAACCTTCACACCTTGTGTGCGTGATTCATAATTTCTTACATTATTTCAATATTTTAAGTCATCTGTATTATAGCATCTTCACTGCCATGGGTATCACTATACACCCCTCGGTTACCTTTTAAATATTAGCATAGAAGATAATGATATTATCTTCTTCATACAAAAGCCCAATGAAGGTTAGGCTCCATTTCAAAGTTCCAATTAGATTCACAATTGGAAACCTCTACATATTTTCATTCACAGTTTAATTTGAAAATCATCATAAGATAAACTTACATAATTTCATGCATAATAGTTAGACATGAGCTCTTTATGTGAAGTGGAGTTCAAAATCAATGACTAAAACCATAACTATAATTCTATGGAACCATCAAAAATGATAATTATTGCATTATAAATCTCTTTTATTAAAGAAGTCACAAATTCTTCCATCATATTTGAATTTTTCCAGTTTTTTTATCGTGCATGATCTCTTTTCATGTGGATTTCCCACAGTGCCAACATGCGTCGCTGCAAACTATAGACTAGCTTCTTCTATAAGATGGATTTTAACTATTTCTCCTATACTTTCATGGTTCAAAGCAAGTAAAATATAGCTTCATCATATTTTAGTCTTTGGATTCCCTCACTCAGAAATTAAGATTAGAGAAATTTACAAATGTAGCACACAATTCTTATGTATTTACATCCTACATCTAAATTCTCATATTTACATTCATGGAACTTTGGTGCTTTAAGCCTATATGCATGAAAAGGTGTATTTCACTTTTAAAAAACGACAGTAGTGCTATGTCTGTGATATTAAAGATTTGAGCAATGTGTTTTAATATGAAAGTTTAGGTGCGAGATATGTAAATACATAAGAATTGTGAACTGCGTGTGTAAATTCCCCTTAAAATTATGGCATATATGTAAATAAGCTACATCTCCATAAGTGTAAAATGCTAGCTTACGGCTATCGCAGTTCCGCCCTAGCCCTTCGAAAGTCACGACAACAAGCTCAACGCACAAACTTAATTAGCTTATGATCAAATTCAAATTGTTAATATGTTCTATTTGCAAAAGCATATACTACTATCCTAAAAGTAAAGAAATCTAATGATCTTGTCATTAAAATACCTTCTATGTTATCAAAGTTGCTCAAACATGCATGACTTCTAGCATTACTCTCATCGCTCCAATTGTAATCTAGTAATGTGATAAGATGAGGGATGACCTTCTTCATAAGTGCTAGGCAAACAACCATCAACAACTTCCTCTCCAAAAGATCCCAGTCTTCTTAACTCATGGTTATAAGCTTCATCTATAAGAGAGATGGATGATCCTGAATTTTAAAACCTGAACAACCATTGCTACCACTTTTCCATTAGGACCGAACATTTAGCTCAAATGTTGATGATTTAGAAAAGTTTTTGTGCATGCCAAGAGTAGGGATAAAAAACTACAAGGAGAAAAAAAAGGTTACAAAAGTTAAGTGGCTCTTGGAGTTCATCTTGCACACATCTACAGACAAAGAAATAAAAATTTATTTTGGTTTCAAATGTGTGTACAAAATGATAGTCACTATATCATTTCTACTCTCTCTAACACCCCCTTTTGACTCTCTTCTCCTAACTCCCTTATTATTTAATCAGCACAAAATAGTATCCCAATATATATATATATATATATATATATAAGGAATATCATAATGGTACAGGTGACTGCTCATTTATTAAGAATGCAAGCAGAAAAAGTGGAAAAACAGCACTCTTTTTCTCGGAGTTAGAAATTTCAACCTGACTGACAAATTCAAGTTTCCTCTTATTGGAAAATTTCAGTGGGGGCACCCACCTATGAAAGTTATCAGGAAAAGTTTTGATGATCTCAAATTAGTAACAAGTGAAAAGTGGGGCACATTGATGAAAGACATGTATTGATTCAATTAATCGTGGCTGAAGACTACACTCGAATTTTCTTTAAAAAATATCTCAGCATTGCTGGTAAATCAATGAAGCTACTCAAGTGGTCTCCTTATTTTGACCTCAATCATGAACCTCCTACTGTACCGGTATGATTCAGTCTATCAGGTCTCAAAGTTGCACTTTTTTATCATCAGATTCTTTCCTCTATTGGGGTCATACTTAGGGACCCTATGAAGCTAGATTTACTGACTTTCAACCTAACCAGACCTTCTATAGCCAGAATACTTGTGGAAAGAGATATTACTTTACCTGATGTTACTGAAGTCTGGTCGAGCACAACTCATAATGGATATTGACAACAAATCGTCATGGAGCATAGACCGTCTTACTATTCTCATTGTAAGATGTTTGGGCATACACTTGATAAATGTCATAAGTTTCATCCTAATTTGAAATCTAAAGATCAAGTGAATAAGGATGGATTTAGTCTCACTACTCTGGACATATATGTTCCATCTAGAGAGAAAGCTATCACAGGACAGGTTTTGGATATAGCTAAAGATCAGTCACCTACCATACCTGCCGAGAAGGTGCAAACCGATCCTTTACCCAACATCGCAGTTCCTGATGAAGAACATCATACTACAGGTACAGATCCAAAAGTGCTTATATCACTCACTGTTATTGAAGAAGATTCACTTACATGCCAAGACACACGTGAGTGCTTCTTTGATTCAATCAAAGATCAACTAGTACAACAAGCAATTACTTCTAATGTTCAACATCATACACATGTCCGACACACTTTAGACCAATCCACTGATCAGGCGAGCCCATCTTAGGATGAGGAATGACAGGTCTATTCCAAGAGGAAGAAGAAGACTGGAGGTCGACTCGAGCTTGGAAACTTATTGGATGATACTTTGGTTACTACTGGCAATGACACTCATCTTACCAATTTATTAGTTGACTCCTTTCCTAGAACTAGAGGTAGAGGCAAAGAAAAATTAGGTCGCTCTCTAGCTACCTGATACTACATTTTTTGGCATTTTTTATTTTTTTTCTTTAGGTCTCATATAATTTTCTGTATTTTTTCTTTTTTGGAACCATTCGTATGTGATGGTTATCGTGAGGGAAGGGTGTCATGCTTGGGCCCTTCCACACAATTTATATGTATCCTTATTTCCTTTTAATATATTAGCCTTTGGGTTTTCTCAATATATATATATATATATATATACACATTACACCTCAATGTTCACATGGTTTAAATTATTATGGTGTAGACAATAATTAAACCCAAGACTTTACAACAAGTTCATGACCCCAACCAACTGAACTAATTTAACCCTTAAAATATAATTTCCTTTCTTGTTTAGTATTCTCTCTATTCAGAAATCCTTATATAAATCAAAAGCCACATTACAATAAAGGCTTAAGAAAATCATCACTCTGTCACGCTAATGCAAACCCCTCGAACAACCAATGACCACTTTAGTTGAAAATCTCTTTAAGCAAGCATCACTCCAATGATGATCTCAATCACTTGCCAAGGATTTGGGCAAATCAACCTAATTGTTGGACATGCTTACTGCATGTTATCATCTTTATAGGGAATCTCGTCGACAATTATAAGAAATGATGCCACTCAACACTCCACACAAAGCCCTCCCACTAGTAGACTTCAAAATGTAATCCCTTTGTCCACCTTGTCGAATAAGACCACTGGCTAGGGTTGCAAACAAACCAATCTGCTTACCAAATTACTAGTGGCATAGCTCAATTAAAACTAACACAAGTCAAATCAACTTTAAAATATCTATAAATACTTATTTGATTAATGAACAAGCCTAAACAACTAGGTGCTTGATTCATTTATGATCAAGAATAATACAATTTTGAGGCTCATGGACAAACTCACAAATAAGCTCAATTAAATCTCAATATAAAATTCCTATTTTTAATAAATGTTTTTAGTTAATTAATATTAAGTTAATTTTATTTAAAATATCTTATTTATTAATATCAACTAATATTATTTCTTTGGAAATTTATTAAATTTTAAAATTAAAATTTGATGCTCAAAATCTCAAGGTGAATGGAGCATCTTTACTTTAGTAACATGTTCACAAATAACCAAAATCCTTGTATTTCTTCATCTAAAATCCCTACAAAAATACGCAAGGAAGGCAACAAGAACAGTTCCATTAATTGGCAGGAGGAAAAACTTCAATAATTAGACCAATCTATAGTTATATGTATTAGTCATTCAGAACTATGACCACTTACTATGCTCTTAAGAAGTTTGTGGTAAATTGCAGAATTAAACCTTCCATCCTTTCCCTGCTTCACAAAATCCATAATCGCATCAAGTGCCACATCCTGAAAAAAATTAATCATCCAAAAATCCGCCATTAGGAACCACTCAAAAAATACAGCACTACGAAAAATAATACAAAAGCCAAGATACATACTTTAATAGCCTCAACAGACGTGTATGAAACCGCAATCTCTATCAGAGTGTTCACCAAAGTGTCGAAACTGACCCGAAGCCAAGAACTGTAAATGGCATCCAGATCCTCCTCTGATCCAGTTTGCTTGGAAATGGATGAAGTCGAGGGAAGTTCTGGGAGAAGAGGAAGGAAGAAAGATTGAAGGGAGATAAGGGATTCTAGCAGAAGGTCAGCTGGAGATCGTGGAGAGAGAACAGAAAGGAGGATTGGAAGATTATTCACGTGAGCCCTGGATGAGAGGAGCTGGAGGCCTAGGATTTTAAGATCCTCTACTGTTAGATTTTCCCCTTTTTTGTTATCCTTTTTCTTCGTATGATGCTTCTTCTGCATCTTATCTGGAGGAGAAGCCATACGCTACAGCAGTTAACGCTACAGAGAAGAAGAATTATCAGGTTGTCATGGCTTCAACATTTGGGAGCTGTTTGGTAGGAGGAATTGAGTAGGGTTTAACCTAGTCCTGCCAGACGGCGAAGATGACTCGGATTTAACCTAGTGCTTCCAGTCTTCAAAAATTTAGAGCAGGATTTAACCTAGATTTTGCCTAAATCTTGCCAGACGGTCATTTTGGACAAAATAAAGCCGTGGTTTGAGAAATCCGGATTTCACGGTTTCTGCCTTAAATCCCGGAATTACTAAATCAGTTGATTTGGCAAATCTAGAAGGGCTTTCGCGCAAAAAGGACTTCCGGTAGGAGCGGAGCGGAATGAGGAGAAAGATGGGATCTACGCCGTTGCCTTCCCGGGTATCTCTGTTCGCGACAGTATCGCCAGGGTTCGGTCACGAAGGCGATGGTTTTGAGCGAAACCGGGAAGCGGGAGAGGGGTGGTCGTGAACTGGCGAGGGTTTCGGGCAGAGGGGTTTCCTGCACAGAGGTGAGGGGTAGAACAGAAATGTTTGTGATTTTTTTTAAGCTAATTTTATTATTTTAATTGAGCAATAATTAATAAATAATTATTAAATTATTTACTTATAAAAATTAAATAAATTTAGTTATAATCATTTAATAGTTAATTTATAAATAAAAATATATAAAATTTATATTGTTAATTAAATATTAAGTAATTCTTCATTAATATAATTAATGACTAATTAAAGCATGAATAATGTTAAATTTATATTTAATGATTTATTAATTTAATATTTTTATTAATAATTAATTTGTTTAGCGAATTATTAGTTATTAACTAGCATAATTAAAACTAAAAAAATTGTATTTAATTAAATTTAATAATTAATTTTTATTATAGTAATAAATTGATAGATACAATTTTTTTCTAACAAATATAACAAAATCTTAAAATCATGATTAAGTTGTTAAATAGTTTGACAGGATTTAATTGAATTTATTAAATATGTTATCAACAATTTTTGAGACTTAAACCCTTATTTCCTATACTAAATTCCAAATGCTGCTAATTTAAATCTAATATGTTTTCATGCAATCAAATCTTTTATTTTCTTCCATTTTTCCTTAAATCCTAGATTTAGTAGATCGAGGCATTTGACAGATTTAACTTAAAGTATTGCAATTCACATAAACTCATCTTCTTCACACGTCTCTCTTCCAATCAACATATTTGATTTAAGTAAGAAAGATTCTAGTAAATCCAATAAATTTGTATTTGGTAAATCCTAAAAAGGTTAAATCCGAAAATTGTTTGATAACAGATTTAGTAAAATTCGTTAAATCATGTCAATGTTTGGCAACTACTCCTAAGATTTAAAAGGTAGTTAAGTTTGTTAGAAAAAAGAAATAATTAAACTTTAATTATTTTATTATTATGATAAAAACTAATCTTCAATTATAATTAAACTAAATCTGAGTTTTATTTCTAATTATACATATGAATAATTAATTATTCACAAGACTATTTATTTGTTAATACATTTTTATTAAATTAATTACTTATTAAACAATAACATAGTATTAATCAATTATTAATGATATTATTATAAATTTACTTAGAATTTTATTAAATAATTTAAATTTTAAATCATACTTTTATTTGTTAGTTAATTATTAAATAATTACATATAAAAATTTTTAATTGTAATTAATTTAAAAATATATTAATTAATTATTAATCAAAAAAACAAATAAAATTAAATAAATAAATATAAATGAAAAGGGTAAACCAATCTTCCTCTAATCCCATGTGCCCAAACCATGCCTAACTCATCTCCCAGCATTGTCCAAACTTCCTATTTTCGCCACAAAAAAAAAAAACCTTCCCTTATGTCCTCCCCCTTCCTTTTTTTGCCCAAAATCATCGCCTTTGTGAACAAACCGTCGCAATACAGTCACATTAAGAGCGTCGCAATACAGTCACATTAAGAGCTAGAAGGGAAGGCAACGGCACATCGCGGCATATGCATATAAAGACCGCCAAAACGCTGATATTTCTCATTCTTATGCTCCTTCCAAAAATCATTGAGGAACATGAGCATGTTCTTGTCACTTCCTTTTGACTTGTTTCAGATTTGTTAAACTAAGCGATTTACATTGATTTAATAAATATGGAATTTATGGCTGAAATCCATGAAATCCATATTTATCAAAGCTGGTGATTTATTTTGTCCGAACCAAGCTAAATCCAAGTTAAACCATGGTCTAAGTCTGTTGACTTATATGCAGCTTTGGAATTTTGGGGATGAGGAATTTGGGGGTAGAGCCGAGGGCTTTTGATTTTGAATTTATTAATTTAATAGAATAAATAAATAAAATATATTACTTAAAGTTTAAGCTAATTTTAATAATTACTATTAATTTAGTTAAATTTTTAGTTTAATTAAAATAATATTATTTATGATTTAATTTGATTACATACATGTAACTATGTTTAATTATAATCGATAAGCTCTTGATTAGTGTTTAAATATTATTAATTTCAACTCAAAGTAATTATACTAAATACCTTTTCATTAATAATACATTTTTTATCATTTAAAATTATTGATATTAAATCAAATAAATTAGATATAAATGTGTTAATGAAGCAAATAAATTATGCTTGATAAATTAGAGTAAAATTTAACTTTGTGTGATTAATAGTGGTAGAAATTAGAGACATTTCTTCATTGTTTATTTAATATGTAAGTAACCTAGTAGTTAGTTGGAAAAAAAATATTATGACATTTATCTTGTAGAAATAGAATTTGACGGAACACTCAAATAGATGTATGAGTGAACTTTCAAGCAATAAGTTCTTGACCCACTCTTTATCAGATGTATTTCATATTTCTTGTAATTACTTTTCATGTTCAGTCAGTCTGCAGCAAAAATCCAGGACAAAACTTCTATCATTGTCTCGACAATAAGTTAGTTGTGCGAGGCTAACAATATCATACATTTGATAGGTTATATTTAAAAACATCAAATTTTAAATTCAACTCCACATTAGACACAATATTATCTTCTTCAATCATTGATGAATATTTGTTCCATCCTTGATCAAATCTTGTTTATATTGTCAACCCTAAACTAAGTTGACATTATATATTATTACATCCACATTGAGCCTTACTATAAATTTGAAATAACCTGAAATTTTGATACTTATTAATGTTTCACAAATACACTGCTAAAGATTAATTCAAACATGGACCTTCTTGTCATAACAATCTCATCACTACTGGACTAACTTACCATTATCATTTGCAAAATTAGAACAATTTGAATATTGATGATTTTCAAAAGCAAGTATGTTGATTTTCTTATGTATAAGCTGTGTCAGTATACCGCGATTATTATTTCTTAAGAAATTTAGTTTTGATGGGATACTTAATTTTTTTGTTAAATAATAAGGCAAGATATCAAACAAGCGCAAATGCATAAAAGATGTCTGAACGAATGCAAACTTGCAAAAATTGTTTTAATCAGCTTCTTAATTTATATATATTGTGATATAATTTTTGTTGTTCTCAATTGAATTATGTTATATTATTTTATAATTATTTGTTATATCTCTTCAATTACACATTGCATTTGCATTTTTTAATTATTATTTTGAAAGCAATGTTTTATCATCAAAATAGTTTATTAATAGTCATGTTTGATTGCCTTAACCAATAATTTGCATCACCATCTAACAATTTGTGTGTGTGTGTGTGTGTGGGCGTGCGTAGGCAGTTTATGGCATAGTTTTATTTTTTGTCTCATAACTTCTTTAGTTGTTGTACCAAAACTTTTACTCTAGTTTTATTGATTTGATTTTTTAGTAGTTGTCTGTCACTAACAATAGTAATGCAAAGGAAAGCCAATTTAAAATTTCTTGAAAGGGTGATACCTCCCAAACTCATAACCATGACATCCATTTTAGCAATAGAATTATCGTATGCAAGGTGCTCTTTTGACGAATGAGGATAAAAAAGGTTTTATTTTATTATTGAATGAGAGAATTCTGCCAAAAATAAATAAGCATTAGCTATGTTGCTATAAGGACATCATTTTTAATGGTAGTTAATATAGAGTTTACTATTAAAATTATATAATAATATTAAATACAATTAAGCAAAGGAAAATGGTCAGTTGTGGATAATTCACAATTAAAACTAAATTATAAACATATTAATTGAATTTTAAGCATTTCTAATGTGGTTGGCATCACTCATAGCTTATTTGATATAGATGAATTAGTGAATAAGATCAAACAACATTAGAGACATTGTTGGACATAGAGCATGATTGATTACAATTATAATCACACATGATGATTTTACTCGTAAATAATAATTTAGGTGGTTTCTTTATTATTGGGTTAGATTAGATATTTTTGCAAAAAGGTTTGTTGAGACTATTTATCATTTACCTATCTTACAACATATTACATAAGGTTTCAAATAAAAGTTGTCACATTGGTGGATCATCGTTTAAGCACATCACATGAGATGGACTTGCAAAATGGTAAATTTCTTTCTAAGAGTGAACAAATTAAAAAAAAAAAATCAAATGGGACGTGACATGATAATGCAAAGACTTATAATTGTAAGTAGAATAAAGTTGAGATTGGTAGAAAATTTAAGGAATATGCAGTAGATTGTAGAAATGATCATATCATCACCAGAAATTAATTGCAAACATATATGCACATGCTCTAGACAAATGAAACTACTTAATGGTTGAGGCATTATAAAGAGATTTTTGTAGAGGAACTTCAAAGTGGGTTGGAATTAGCAATATTAACATGTAATAAAAAAGTTATACTAAACTTCTATTTTATTATATTAATATTGTAACTACTTGGATTTAATATAGTGTTTTTTTGTAGAACATAAATGATATATTGTTTATTATTGTAATGTGGTGTAAAAACATAAATAATATAATGTTTATTTTTGTAAGAACATAATGAAAATTGGCCTATATCTCAACATTTCCCTATACAAGGCAAGAGAATATTCAACGTGCCAAAATTCAAACCAAACAGAAACAATACTTAGTTATCATTTTTTATAATTATGACCTTAAAGTTATGCTCACATTAATATTTTATCATAATTTTATGTTTATTATATAAATTATTCTTCACTTAGGCAAACAACCTTAAAATCCTATCGCTTGTGATACACATAAAATAAATAGTATTTATGTACACATTTTTATATCTATTTTTTAAGATATTGTGTTTAATGGAAGATATTTGTGTGTTTTTCTTTCAAGTACAATCAAATGAATGAAAAATGGTGAAAGGAGTGAAAAATGATCAAATTTAGGGCAAAAATGAAGAAGATGTGCAAATGAAATGGGGTGCCTAATTGCCCAGAATTGGCATTTAAGCTCCAAAAAAACCTAGAGGATCGTGTCTAAGCACCACATACCTCACACTTAAATGCCAGAGGTATTTACTTGATGATTCAATTAATTTGGACTAATTTTTGAAAGGGTGTTTGAAGAAACTTATGGTGAAAATGAGGGTTATGGTTAATGGACACGAAAATACATTCAAATGACTTTTGAAAGATAGCAACTCTTGGAAGAATCATTTAATGTGACATATTTTGAAGAAACACCAAAGCACCTTTTGGAAAATTATAAAAGGACTTAGATTGAATGAAAAGCACCCCCCCCCTCTAGACGCCACTGCGCCCCTTCTCTTTAAGACTTCTTCAGATTAATTACGATACTTTTGAAGAGAAGAAGGATAAGAGTTATAGTGCCTGAGTAGAGAGCATTGTGAGAGAAAGAAAGAGAAGAGATCTGAAGGAACTTCAAGAGTTTAGTGGAGAGGAATTTGAGATATTTTTTTATCTTTGTGAGTACATTTAGTTTTAATTGAGAGTTCTTGTGTGTTTGCATGATTTCTACTTTTAAAATTAAGTGTGTTTGTATTTTCTCCATGAATTTAGAGTAACTTTATTTTTTTTCTTAAAATGATAAGTAATTAAGTGTTGGATGGAAGTTGTGTGAAGTATTAATCTTTAATGTTGGAATAAGTTGTGATGATTTTAAACCTTGGCCTTCATTTACTTCTTGATTTGGTCAATTAAGATGTTAATATCTATCGTGAGAACATGTAAGTTCTAAGATGGTATTGTCTCAATCAACTAATGGTAAGAATCACATGAGATTGTATGGGTGAGAATGTAATTCATATTATTGTGTGTAAGTAAATAGGAAAATAAACTTTGAAGGGTGTAGAGTTAGAGGACTTTGGAGTGACATGATAAAGTCCCCAATTTGGCTAATTGTTTTAGGTTTTGATACGAGATGTTAGCCCCCAGGTGAAGGGAGAAGAGATAACTCTAGAATGAGAGCTAGCATCTTCCATACCTAGCTCGTCTTCAAGACTATTCAAACTTTAAATTAGTCAATGTTCTTTGTAGTATCTCTAATAAGGGTAAAGAATAGTATTGCTCCTATTTGACACAACACAATTTGAATACTTCCATAAAAAAAATCCTATATTTATTATTGATTCATGATAACGAAAAAGATATTATATTTATATTGCCTTCATCTTACAAATATCTAGTTAAATTTAGTTAGTTGTTTACTTTATTTTCAATTATCTAAAATTACCAAAAAAATTAAACTTTCATTCCTATTATAACATCTATAGTTTGAGTAAGAATATTTTTCAGAATAGTGTTTGTTATCTAATTCCTTATTAAAATATTGTAATTCTCCCTGTGGGTTCAATATTTGGGACTTAATCAAAAAGTCTTATATTACTTGATAATGATACATATACTTGTGTAGTATCCCAATATTTAAATATGATAATTTTATTCTTATTTGCTTCAAGGTCAAGTTTTTAGCGTTGTTGCAAAGTAAGAATTATGAGTAAGAAAAAATTAAGAATATAACTGCATACTTTGTAGTACTGTCATATATGATCGGGATCAAGTTTTTGGCGTCGTTGCTGGGGATAGTAAAAATTTTTTGAAGGAATTTTAAGAAAGCAAATTTTTATTTTTAGAAAGTCTTATTTAAACTCTTAGATTTATTATAGGAATATTGTAGTTTTGTTTTTATATAAGTTCTTGTTTGTGTGATTTTATTTTATGTTATTTTGTAGTAATGTATGCGTAGTTCAATTTCTAAAGGACTAGTGTCCTATGATTTTGAATTAAAAAATACTATTATAAAATTCAATAAAATCAAAATTACAGAAAAAGATAAAAAATTTCAGCTGAAATTAATCAAGAATTTAGACCTTTAAGAGATTATGCAAACCCTACAGTAGATGAACTTCATTATAGTATTCAAAAACATATTATAGTGGCTAATTCATTTGAACTTAAACCTAATATTATCCAAATTATATCAAATAATGAGTTTGGGGGAGCACCATCTGAAGATCCAAATTTATATCTTGCAAATTTTCTAGAATTATGTGTTACATTTAAATATGATGGTGTTTCAGATGATGCTATTAAACTTAGATCTTTTTCTTTCTCACTGAGGGATAAGGCTAAGATATAGTTAAATTTGTTAGCACTTGGATCTATCCGAACTTGGGGTGGTTTAGTGCAGAAATTCCTTGCTAAATAATTTTCACCATAAGAAACTATGAAGTTTAAAAATGATATTACATCTTTTTGTCAACTTGAAGGGGAATCTATTTATGAAGCATGAGAATGATTTAAAGAACTCCTGAGAAAGTATTCACATCATGTTATACCAGATTAGTTAACAATTCAAACATTTTACGATGAATTAGCCGGATCTCTTAAATCTATTATCGATGCCGCTATTAATGATTCATTGATGTCAAAACCATCTCATGATGCTTATGCTTTAATTGAAGAGATGACTACTAATAACTTTCAATGCCCTTCTGAAAGGTAAATCCTAAGAAAGGAGCAACTATTCATGAATTTGATGTTTTTTCAATATTAACAAATCAAGTTGCTACAATTTTAAGAAAGTTAGACCAATTTGGAATAAATTTTTCTGAACCAATTTCAATCATTCAAGAGAATTCATTAGACCAAATAATAGATTCTCATGCATCATTAAAAACTTTGAATTTCATAAATAATAAGTTAAATAACTCATATTCAAACGATTATAACCCAAGTTGGAAAAACCATCCTAAATTTAACTGGAATAATACTTTGGGTGGTAATAATCAGCAATGGGGAACAACCAAGTAAACCCATTGGAATACTGGAACAACCAATGTATCAATAATTATAGACCTACTTATTCTTCAGGTTTTAACAATAATCCACAATTCAAAGAGAAAAAGTTATTTATAGAAGAAGAGGTATTACAAATGGGAAATCAATTACAAAGTCAAGGAGCTATAATTAGAAATATTGAGAATCAATTGAGACAAATAACAAGTTCATTTAGTAATAGTTTCCAAGGAGCACTTCCTCGTAATACAAAAGTAAATCCAAAAGACCAGAATAAAAAACAAGTAAAAGTTGTTCAACTATGAAGCAGAAGAGAGCTGGAAAGTAGAGTTCAAAAAGAGATTGAAGTAGAGAGAGAAAAAATTGAAGAGCCTGAAGAGGATGCTCTGAACGGTTTAAAGAGACTTATTTCTTCACTTAAAATTGACTTAGAAAAACCTCCACCTCCATTTCCTTAGTGACTTTGTTAACAAAAGTTGGATAAACAATTTTCAAAATTTCTGGAAATCCTTAAAAAGCTTACAATGCGAAGTTTATGAAGAATATTCTTAACCTTCAAACAAATGCCAAGCTATGCGAAGTTTATGAAGAATATTCTTAACAGAAAAGGAAGTTTGAAGATAACAAGACTATTGTACTTAGCATGGGGTGCAGTGTTATAATTCAGAAAAAGCTTCCTGAAAAACTCAAAAGATTCTCGTAGCTTCACAATTTCATGTGCAATAGGAGACAGATTTTATGGGAAAGCTTTATGTGATTTAGGTGCAAGCATTAACCTTATCTCATTATCAATATTTAAAAAATTAGGATTAAGAGAAATATCCCTACTACTGTAACTCTGCAGTTAGCAGATCGTTGAATAAAATATTTTAAAGGAGTTATAAAGATGTTTTAGTGAAAGTGGATCGATTTATCTTTCCTGTTGATTTCATCATGCTAGATATAGAGAAAGATAAGGAGTACCTATCATTTTGGGGAGATATTTCCTAGCTACAGGAAGAGAAATGATAGATGTATAGAAAGGAGAATTAACTATGTGCGTCAATGATCAAACATTTACGTTTCATATTTTTAAATCAATGAAATATCCCGAAAAAGGTAAAGATGATGAATGTTGCAGAATGGATGTGATAAGATATCTTAGTGAATGTCATTTCAAAACAACTTATGAAGAGAAATCTAAAATTAAAGAGTTGGAATATGAGCAAGAAGAGGAATTAGACCAATTTGAAGATTTTAATAAGGAAGATTCAAATTATGTTCGAGAAAGTTATGAAGTTTTGGAAACGACGGAAAAATATAAATCTTTTTGTCCATCGATTGAAAAACCACCTGAACTTGAGTTGAAGTTACTTCTTGAACATTTAAAGTATGCTTTTTAGGTGATTGATAGGTGGATTTAGTGAGTTAATTTGCAAATATTTTTCAATATTTCAAAATACACATGACAGATATAATAGTAAATATACATTTTAATCCCAACAAAAAATAACTTAAGTGAAAATAGTTTTATCATTTAAAAATTTTTAAACTGTCAAATCTCCTAAAAATACGAAAGTATACATATCACTCATGTAATAAAGAGCTCTAATGGAGTCCTAGATATTGAACCCACAGGGAAGTTGGAAATTCTTATAAATTAATTCTTATGATTATAATATAAACTATAATTTTAAACTACAAAAGTGAAGTATGAAATTTGAATATAAAGTAAATGAGTGAACGCTAAATAAAATTCAGTTAAAAGACAAAGTTAATTAAAGTAATTTTAAACTTTAAAAAGTAAAATTTATGAAATCTAAATAAAGTTTTTATGGTGAAGAGTTCAAATTTAGGAAAACATCATTCTCCTTTATAATGAATGTATGAATTGTGAAGAAATTAAAATCATTTGAAAATATATAAAATTGTTTTATGCCAAATAGGAGCAATCCTATTCTTTATCTCTTTCAAGTGCATAAAAAACATTGACTAATCTAGATTTTAATCCCTAATTCCGTGGTTATGCTGGGAGGATACCGATTGCCACTCCAGAGCTCCCACTACTCCCTCGCCAAATGGCTAACAATCTTGCACTAGTTTCCAATCAATTAGACCAAATTGGGGATTTTAATATGTCACCCTAAAATCTCCAATTTTACATCCAACAAAGTATATTTCCCTATTTATTTGCACTCAACCCCATAGATGACATCCTCTCACATGAAATCAAATGTGATTCTCTCCATGTTGTAGAACTCACAGCCATTTCGGAACATATATTTCTCAACACATTTTAATATTTTAACTGGCTAAATCAAAAAGTAAATGAAGATCAGAGTTCAAATCATTACAAATTATTAACATTTAAAACTGTATAAAATAAAATCAATTATTCACAAAACCATATCTTAAAGTAGGGGGAAGGATAAAGAAGACTACTCATAATTTATGAGAAGGATACGACAAAACATGGATTTCATATATAAAAATAAGTTTACAAAACAAAGAAATAAAAAAACAAAACTTATCTCACAATCCTTCCCAAGAAAATCCCTAGAAGTCCTCTTCAAGCACTTTCCCTCTTTACAAATACTCTCAATTCTCTCTTGGATGTGTAATGAATAAGAAATCTCTCACCTTCACTCTCCTCTTACAATCCTTGAAGAAAATCTCAAAGCCCTTGAATTTCTCTCTCTCTCTATCTCACACCACTCTCTCTGTTCAAGTTCTTCTTGCCTAAAAACATGCAAATACCCTTCTTTAAAGTGCAATATCAGATGCATAATTAATATAACATATTATTTTAGTGTATCAGTGATTCCTTAACATTATCTGTTATAATTTCCTCAAAACTAACTACAGAAGAATAAATGAGTTTAATGAAAACTTTGAAGAATTATAAGAAAGCCTTTGGATGGACAATTACTAATATTAAAGAAATCAACCCTTCAATTTGTATACACATAATTCATATGGAAGATAACTGCAAACTCAGGGTTGATCCTGAAATAAAATTAAATCCTATTATAAAAGAAGTTGTTAAGAAATAAAATTTTAAAGTGGTTAGATGCTGGAATTATCTACTCTACTTCAGATAGTGCATGAGTTAGTCCAATTCACTGCATTCCTAAGGAAGGAGGAGTGACTGTGACTATGAATGAACATAATGAGTTAATACCAACAAGATAAGTCACAGGGTGGGAAATATGCATTGATTATAGTAAATTAAATCTCGCAACTAGGAAAGATCACTTTTCACTACCCTTTCTAGATTAAATGTTGAATAGACTAGTTGGGCATAAATACTTTTATTTTCTAGATGGATATGTTGGTTGTCACCAAATAAAAATAGCTCATAAGGATCAAGAGAAAACAACTTTTATCAGTCGTTATGGTACATTTGCCTTTAGAATAATGCTCATTGGTTTATGTAATGCCCCTGCTACATTTCAAAGATGTATGGTGACTATTTTCAGTGATTTAATTGAAAAAGGTACTGAAGTTTTTATCGATGATTTTTCAGTGTTTGGAATTTCATTTGAATCATGTTTGAAACATTTATCAAAAGTTCTTAAGTTCTGTGAAGAAACAAATTTAGTCCTTAACTAAGAAAAATGTCAATTTATGGTAGCAAGAAGAATTTTTTTAGGACATCAGATATCAGAAATTAGTATGGAAATAAACCCTGCAAAAATTCAAGTGATCGCTAATTTATCTTACCTAACAAGTGTAAGGGAAACTAGGATTTTCTTAGGACATGTTGGATTCTACATGCAATATATTAAAGACTTTTCAAAAATTGTCAAGCTTTTATGTCATTTGCTTGAAAAAGATGTAATTTTTATATTTGATAAGGAATGTCTAAAAGCTTTTGAGCTATTAAAAGAAAAATTAGTCACTGCACCAATTATTGTTTCTCTAGATTAGGAAAAACCTTTTAAATTAATGTGTGATGCAAGTGATTATCATATTATTGTTTTTTTAGGACAAAAGCATGATAACATATTCAAAGTAATCTATTATGCTAGTAAAACTCTTAATAAAACTAAATTAATTATACCACAACTAAGAAAGAGTTATTATCAATAGTTTATGCTTTTGATAAATTCAGATCATACTTAATTTTAACTAAATGTGTCGTGCATATTGATCATTCTGATATGAAACACTTAATGAAAAAGAAGGATGCAAAACCAAAACTGATAAGATGGATTCTTCTTTTGCAAGAATTTTATTTTTAGATAGAAGATAGGAAGGGAGTTGAGAATCAAATTTTTCATCATCTGTCCAAGCTTGAATTAGAAAAACCACTTTATTTTGAAAAAAGAAATTAATGAACATTTTTCAGATGAAGAATTGTCTAGTATTAATGAGTGGCGTGTTCTATGGTATGCTGACATTGTGAATTTTAGTGTTAGTGATATTATACCCTATGGAATGACATACCAGCATAAGAGGAAATTTTTATGCGAAGCTAAGACTTTTTTTTTGGGATGACCCATTTTTATACAAACAGGGAAATTATATAATTATTTGAAGATGTGTGCATTTAGAAGAAACCTATGAAATTATCTAAAAATGTCATAATTCTGATTTTAGGGGACATTTTGGTGTTGATAAAACTGCATACAAAATTTTACAATCTGGATTTTATTGGCCTACAATCTTTTAAGATGTTAACACTTATATCAAAACTTGTGATCGATGTCAACGCGTGGGCAATATTTCTAGGAGAAATGAGATGCCCCTCAATTTTGTGTTGGAAGTTGAGATATTGATGTTTGGAGATTAGATTTCATGGGACCATTTAAACCATCTTTCAAAAATTTATACATATTTATAACAGTAGACTATTTATCAAATGGATAAAGTTGTTGCTTTACCTCAATGTGATGCTCAAAGTGTTGCAAAGTTTTTGAGAGCGAACATATTTTGAAGATTTGGGATGCCAAGAGTGATCATAAATGATGGGGGAAGTCATTTTAGAAATGCAATGATAGAGAAATTATTAAAGAAATATCACATCAACCATCAAATTGCTACTGCTTATTATCCTCAGACAAGTAGTTTTGTTGAATTATCCAATTGTGAAATTAAGAAAATATTGGAAAAAAATTGTGAATCCAACAAAAATGGATTGGTCAGTCAAACTTGACATTTTAAACGTGGCTTAGTTAGTTTAAACGTGGGTTAGTGGTTCGAGAACGTGTGTAGTAGTTTTAGGCTTGATGTAGAGCCTATAAATAGAATGGAATGAAGAGAATTCTCACCCCACTTCAATTTTAACCCTAAATTCTAAGTGAAGAGTGAGAGATCTTGGAAAGATGTCATCTTGGGAGAGTGATTCAAAGAAGGAGGAAGCTATGAAGAAGAAGTTGCGCAAGAGTTATACAACGGTTTCCTAACAGTTAGTATAGAAGGAATAGGGAAGAAAATCACTAAAATTAAGGCTGACATGGCTTCAATTAAAGCATTGGTGTTGGAAGTTAAAGCACATCTGGAGCATATTGGATGGTAACTTAAGATGCAATTTATTCTTACCAATTTTGTTGAAGAAGCGGACAAGGCTATATATTTGAAAAATAAATGGATTGAAGAAGACTCAACCAGAGTTCTTCACCACCATCCATTCTATCAGATTTATATTCCAAATGCCTAAGGAGAACTAATGATAGCCCAAGATTCATTCCACCAGAAGGAGAGTGGAACTAAGTTCTTTGTTTAGTGTTTGTTTGTTAGTGTTAAGTTTGTTTTATGTGTTTTTAATGCTGATTTTGTTTAGTGTTTGTGTTTAGGAATTATCTCATTCAATACTCTTTAGATTGAGAAATTATGTATTTTAACTGTTTGTATTTGTTTTTGAATTAATATAAGTGTTCGTTTGTGTGAAAATTTGTGTTATTTTGTGTTGAATCGATTAGTTAATATTAGTGAATCTTGAGAAAAAAATGAGAGTTGAAGAGAAGGGTTAGACTTTTATTTTCAATGCTTAAATTTCTTTTATCACAAATAATTTACAAAACTATTAATATATTTTTAAGTAAAAGATTTGTATCAAAACTTTTCTTTAAGAAAGGAGGAGTGAAGTTTAAAATCATTAAAGGTCTGTCCAGATATAGTAATCATCACCATAAGAGAAAAAGTTGAAAAAGGGAGGAGAAACTTGGGATTTGTGTCTAATCAAAACTTGGTTTGATATCTAATCTTTTTAAAGTATAAGAATTGAGAAACACTTAAGCTTAAGGACATAACATAGTAAGTATAATTATTCCTAATAAAAATTTTTAAGTTAAGAATATAGAAAGCCTAAGCTCTATATTTAGAGAATTTACAATATTTCTGAATTAGATAAAAACTCATATTTTCAAACTTATTTAGATTAAAAATTTCAAAACTCTAAGTTGGTCTCATGTACTCATGTTTTTTCTAAATTGGACAACTATATTTCTACATCAAAATTTTAGAATATCCTAAAGAAACTCATTTATGTAATCTACTTATCTTAGTTTTAAGAGATTGAAGTGTCACTTGAGGACAAGTAATACTTTAATTTTGGGGGTTTTTGATACACCTAAAATATATAGTCTTTATGTACACATTTTTATACCTATTTTTTAGATATTACACTTTAATGGAAGGTATTTATGTGTTTTTCTTTCAGGTACAATCAAATGGATGAAAAAGTTTGAAAGGAGTGAAAAAGAATCAAATTTGGGGCAAAAATGAAGAAAATGTGCAATTGAACTGAGGCGCCTAAGTGCCCAAAATTGGTGATTACGCATTAGTGAAACAAAGAAGGCCACGCCTAAGCACCCAATACCCTAAGCTTAAGCACTAAAAGTAGTTACTTGATGATTCAATGAATTTGGACAACTTTTTGAAGAGGAGTTTGAAGCAACCCTTGATGAAAACCTGGTAAATAGTTAATGGACACAAAATTATATTGAATTGGTTTTTGAAAGGGGGCAACTCTTGGAAGATTCATTAAATGTGGACACATTTTGAAGAGACATCAAGTTATCTTTAGAAAATTATAAAATAAGACTTGGATTGAAGAGGAAGGGAGCCATCAAACCATCATCATCAAACACACACCGCCGCTGCTGCAGCCACTTTTCTTTTTATTTTAATTTATAGTTTGCATTGTAAGTGAAGGAAGAGATTCAAAGGAACTTTAAGACTTTGGTGGTGAGGATTTGTGAATAAGTATTGGATGAAATTTGTGTGAAGTATTAGTCTTTAATGTTGGAAGAAGTTGTGATGATTTTAAAATTTGTACTTCATTTTGTTCTTCATTTGGCCAATTAAGATGTTAATTCTTATTGTGAGAACATGTAGGATCCAAGATGGTTTTGTCTCAATCACTAAATGGTAAGAATCACATGAGGTTTTAAGGATAAAATTATAATTCTTATGATTGAGTGCAAATAAATAGGAAAATAAACTTTAAAGGTTGTAGAATTAGAGAACTTTAGAGTGACATGCTAAAGCCCCCAATTTAATTTACAGTTTTAGGTTTTTATACAAGATGTTAGCCCCCAAGTGGAGGGAGAAGAAGGAACTCTAGAGTGAGAGCTAGTATCTTCCCAATCTAACTTGTCTTCAAGACTATTCATACTTTAAATTAACCAATGTTCTTTATAGCATGTCTAGTAAAGGGAAATAATATTATTGCTCCAATTTGACACAACACAATTTGAATACTTCCACAATAGAATTCCTATAGTTGTTACTAATTCATGCTAAAGAAAAAGATACTTTATTTATATTGCCTTCATCTTACAAATATCTAACTAAGTTTAATTAGTTGTTTACTTTGCTTTCAATTATAAAAAAATTACAAAAAGAATCAAACTTTCATTCCCATTATTGAATCTATAGTTTGAGTAAGAATATTTTGCTAAGTAGTTATCTAATTTCTTCTGATTTTAGTTGCATATTGTTAATTGTCCTTGTGGTTTCGATACTCAAGGCTTAATAAAAAAGTCCTATATTACTTGATAATGATACATATACTTGCATAGTATCCCATATTTAAATATAATAATTGTATTCTTATTTGCTTCGAAGTCAAGTTTTTGCCTAGCTATTGCTGGCGATCAAGTTTTTGTCATTGTTGCAAAGTAATAATTATAAGTAAGGAAAAAATAAGAATATAATCACATGCATCGCATTGACATATAAAAGTCGGGATTAGTGGTCTTTCTAAATCAATTTTAGTTGAAGAGATCGGTTCTTCTTTATCCTTAGAAATAGTTTCTTTTAGCTTTTTAGTTTCTTTAGTTTCTCTCTCAACTTCAATCTCTTTTGAGTTCCAACATTTAGTTCCTTTCCACTCCTATGTTGAACAACTTTAACTTGTTCTAGTTCTTTACTTTTATCTTTTAGATTTATCTCAACATTATTAGGAAGTGTTCCTTGCGGTCTATTGCTAATGCATTATCAATTTGTCTCAGTTGATTCTCAATATTTCTTGTAGCAGCACCTTGACTTTGCAATTAATTACCCATTTGTAAAACAACTTTTTTACAGACAACTTCTTTTCCTTAAATTATTGGTTATTGAAGCCAGGAGGATAAGAAGATCAATAGTTAGAACTACCCTGGTTGTTCCAGTTTTCTGTTGGGTTCGCTTGAGCGTTCCCCTATTTGCTGACTTCCACCACCAGAATTATTATCATTCCAGTTAAAGTTGGGGTGATTTTTCCAACCTGAGTTGTAAAAGTTTGAATATGGGGTTTTGGGTTTATTAATAACTGCGTGTAAAATTTCTAATGATTAAGAATCATTAAATTGTTCTAATAAATTTTCCTCACTCACTTGAGGTGTTTGAGAAAAGTTCATTGCAAAATTATCTAACTTCCTAGATATCACATCAACTTAAAATGACAAGATGGATATAACATTATTGTCGTGAGTACTATCCACTCTCTTATGATTTAACCTTTTAGAGAGCCATTGAAAATTATTAGTAGTCACTTCTTCAATTAAGACATGCTTCATCAAATGGTTTTGACATTAAAGAACCTCTAGTAGTAGCATCAATTATAGATCAAAGGGATCCTATTAACCCATTATAAAATGTTTAAATAATTAACCGGTCAGATAAAGCATGATGTGGACACATTCTAAGGAGTTCCTTACATCATTCTCATGCTTCATAAATTGACTCCCCTTCATACCGAGTAAAAGATGCAATATTATTTCCAAGCTTAGCAGTTTTTGAAGGAGGAAAATATTTAGCCATAAATTTTTTGTGTCAAATCCCTCCAAGTTCTAAGAGATCTAGGTGCTGATTAATTTAATAACATCTTAGCTTTATCCCTTAAGGAAAAAAGAAAAAGTCTTTATCTAATAATGCCATTTGATATGTCATCATATTAAATGTAGCACGTAGTTCTAGAAAACTTGCAAGATGTAAATTTCTATCCTTAGATGACGTTCCCCAATGATGATTGTTTTGCACCATCTGTATTATTGCAGGTTTAAGTTTAAATGAGATAGTCGCTACAGTAGGAGCTTGAATACTTAAATGAATTTCATTTGTTGTAGGGTTTTCATAATCCCTTAAAGATCATTGTAAATTTTGATGTTCAATGTTATCACTTAAATGAATTCAGTAGCTAAAATCTCAATCTTATTTTGTGATGTATTTGCCATTTCTTAAGAATTGTGAAGTTGTTTTTGCTTTCAAATTATTCTTATAGTTTGTTTTAATTCAGAATCATAGGGTACTAAACTTTCAGATCCTGAACTTTGCATGCAAAACGAATAAAATTCAGAAAATAAAATTACTTAAAATATCAAAATAAAAATTTTTATATTCTTAGGTTTTTGCAAATTTTTTGCGGTTTTGTAATTTTCAAAAATTTAAATAATTTTATATCTAATTTTTAATAGTTATATAGTTCAAATAAAGTTTCTAAGTTTAAAAGTTCTGAAAATAAATTTTATTTTTTAATGCCTTTTAATTTCCTTTTAAGTTCCATTTAAATTCCCCGCAATGATGCAAAAAACTTGACCCGACCTGCAATTACAAAGATATTTATGTTCCAAATATGACCAAAATCCTTACCCAATTTATATTTAGCGGCTAGTGAGAACAAATGAAATATTATTAAATTTAGATTAATAGTTTTCTCACTACAAGTACTACGCAAGTATACGTTTCATTTCAAGTAATATAGAGTTTTCTTTAAAAATCACAAAATCGATCCCACTGAGAAATGAAAGAAAGAAAGTAAAATTCAGGAATTTAACTTTGAAAAACCTTTACTTAAGACTGCATAAAATATTTAAAGTAGTTTATGTAATGAAATAAAGTTTACTAATTCTTACAAATGCATGTTAAATGTAAATGCAAAGTTTTAGAAAATTCAAGACATATATATATAATTTTTTAATAATTCATGAAATAATAATAATAATGTTAAGTAAAATTATTTATGGGTAATCTAGAAGTGAGAGTAGAACTTACTTAGCACCACTATACATGTCGACACCAACTTTAGGTTATTCAATGTTCTTTATGCTCAGAAGAAGTAAGGAAAAGGTATGTTCCTATTTGTCACAATACCACATTTAAACTTCTAAAAAATTGACACCCTACACTGATTATGAATCCTACAATGATTATATATATATATATATATATATATGTATATATAGAAACTTTCTCCTTGCAAATAATTCATAATCAGTGTAGGCTTTCAATTGTTTAGAAGTTTAAATATGGTACTGTGACAAATAGGAGCATACCTTTTCTTTACTTCTTCCGAGCTTAAAGAACATTGGATAACCTAAAGTTGGTGTCGACATGTATAGTGGCGCTAAGTAAGTTCTAGTCTCTCACTCCTAGATTACCCATCGTGCCCTCTCTATAGGCCTACCAGTGACCCTTAGTTCCAATCTTTATACCCAATTGATAAAAGAACCTAGCCTGTCATCCTAGAAACATCAATTCTACGCCCATCAAATCTTATCTCCCTATCTATTTGCATTCCCCCTTGAACCATCGTCATGGCTCTTTACAAAGTGAAATGTGATACTCACTAGCTAGAGAAATCTTAGCACTCTCGGGTCCTTCAGTTTCTCAACAAATTTTAAAAATACAAGTGGTCAATTTGTAAAAAAAATGAATTTTTGATGAAAATATCATCACAAATCTTTGGAATAAAAAGAAAATCTAAACAAATCAAAACCACCACTTGATTACTTCATTTTGCAAGGAGAAAGAAGAAAACTACTTAGAACAAATGAGGATAAGAAAACATAATATATTTATAATACTTAAATCCAAAGAACAACTCTTAAAGAAAAAGATACAAATACTTATCTGAAATATTTTCTCATGCACTCCTTTGATGTTCACCAACTTTTCTGACTCTAATAGACTCTTATAAGACTAAAAAAACTCCAGAGATAAGGTCAGATTCACTTCAATATGGTTCTATCATGTCATTGGACTGAGCTTTGGTAAGGGGAGACAGAGGTAAAGTTAGATTTTGTTGCCCTAGGCTCAGTTTCATGTGAACCTAGGAGATACCATGAGGAGCTACTCAAGAGGGGTCTCCGATATCGAGGGGGAGGTTGGTGAGGGTTGATGGTCGCAAAGAAGACTAGGTGTGAGCAGTATCATAAGAAATAGGGGATGAGATATTGTCATAAGAGATAATGAATTGAGTGGGGCCTTCTACAGAAGAGCATGCCAGTAACTAGGGTTTCAGTGAGAGGAGGCCAAGAAGAATCACTAGTGTTCAAGGCGGCGAGGCGCGGGCTTGGGAGAAACCGCTGACAAAGATACGACGAGGTGCCTAGGGCACAAAATCATTGACATTAGGAGGTCAGTGACGTAGGGAGCATTACTAGCGTGGAGAGTTGATAGGTGTCAAGGTCAGTGGCGTGAAGTACAATGAGGAGGAGAGGGACGGTGTCGCGGAGACCTAGGGATTTTGCAAAAAAATTGGAGAAGGGGTTCTGGCCGAAGGAGCGAGGGTTTATGTTCATGAGTTTTTAAGGATTTACAAATATTTTTTTTTATATCATTATAATTTTTATTGTTTTAAAACCCCAAATTCGCTCCTTTTAACCCTTACACTAAACTGTAGCAAAATGGGTGTTTATTCTCGGTAAAATCGACGTTCTGAGTGCGCTCATGCGGTTTGTTTTATAATTTGGGTCATCTTGACAAATTTTTCGATGTACAGTTCAATTCAAGCAAGTTTCAATCGTGGCACAACATGTAATATGCATTTATTTGATCACATTCGTTCAACGAGCAGAATTTCAACCAATCTTTGCCTAAGCGAAAGCCAAAGTTTAATAGGATTACCCTGGCTGCATGCCCCTCAACATGCTCTGAAGGGTCTCAAACAAATGTCTCGAGCTCTTGGAAACAACATATGCATGAAGCATGTTCGATGGGCTCAGGTGGACATCCCACATATGTGACCTAAGAAAATTGATGCCAACATGACGGAAATCTTCTTCTGAGAGATGGATGACATAAAATGTTTGGCTAGATCAGACCCATTATCATTTTTTACCAAAGCTGATCTTATAAGTAAAGTGATAGAATGTGGCCCCACAAATTCTCCTGGGACAATTATCTGAGGTTTCTTACCAAAAACTATACTACACCTACTTAAGAAAGAGATGGTACATAAAGATCTTTCAAATTTGAGGTGGTCAATATATGGTGGAATGTAGCCATCTTCTTCATAGATGTTGACCACACAACTATCTGGTACACATGAAAGAAGTAAAATGTGTCATGACACCATTCTCTTAATCACGAATCTAAGTATCAATTGAATATCATCTGCTTCTTCACTTCATAAAATCTTTGGTTGATTTCCTTAACTATCTTTGACATAGTCTTAACAACATTCCTACTAAAGAGTTGCTCTATCCTTCTCATTCATCCATTTATTTGGTTCAGAATAAGTACACCTCTTAAGTTATCCCATACAACTCTTTTCTTAAGTACTGTAAGCATTCTAGAAGATTTTTTTCTACCCTATATCAAGGAAAACTCTAGTTTATAACACTATTCCTTCTAAGATGTTGATTGGTTTTCCCTTGACTCCTTTAAAGTATTCAAAATTATGTATTCCCATCTATTTGCACATGCCTAGTAGATCCTTTACATCAATCTTTGGATATGGATATGGTGATTATTCTGATTTCACTAAGGATGACTCAATAGATAACAAGGATCTTACAAACTTGAACCTGCTGTCCCAAGTTTTATGAGATAACACAAAAAGTATATATTCTTCAACATTAAGTGTTTGTTTAGTCTATGTCTCTCTGTTATTCCTAGCATGCATTATTTTCATCTTTCTTTTTTTATTTCTTCATTGTTTCTTGGTGAGTGCAGTCCTTGCAATTACAAACTTGACTAAGCGGTGGTTCAACTTGTATCTCAATGGATTTTTCACATATTAGAGATGTAACTGTCTCTTCCTACTTCCTTTTCAATGATGATCTATTAGTTGTTTCCCTCAAATAAAATTTGATTAATAGCTTTACTCTAGTAATTTTTTCAAGCCTAACCATAGTTATTATCAAACGATTACTGAACTTATTCAGATCAATGAATCCTATGTCAAATTTGATGACTGGATTATTTGTTAAGTAGGTTTCTTAACTACTAAATTGACACTGTTCTTGAAGGTTATAATGAGTCTTTTAGGTGAAATCCTCCTGGAAGAAAAAAAATATGAAGAGTTAAATGTTATCAAAAACTCCAAAATTCACATTGAAATCTTAATTTAAGATTTTTTTGGAATTTAAATTAGTTTGTTATTAAAGTTAACTTTAAAGGAGCAAAATATTTTAATTTAAAGAGTTTGAAATGACAACAAGATATATGATTTCATCATAACTTGATTGAAATAAATTCAACATAAGTCATATCTCAAATTGAGCGGTTTTATAATTTAGATTTTCATTAAGATTTCAAAGAGTCAATGATAACTTGACTCCCAATAAAGTCCTATATATCCTTGGACACATTTTACACAATATTTCTTCAGGTAACGCATATTTACTAATCGGTAGGGACCTTCATGAAATTCTTTCACTACCTCAAATAGACCTTCCAGTGTTGGTTTAAGCTTATTTTCAATCTTCCAGTGGGCTAAAATTGGTCTCTTAAGGACTAGCACCAACCCCCACACAAATGTTTTGGGGTCTAACTAATTTGTCATGCACTTGAGCCATCTGCGCTTGGTATAGTTCAAGATTTTGTTTGGCTATTGCTAAGCTTCACTTAATCCTTCAAGTTCTTCTTACCGTAACAAAATTTTTTGTTTTAAAGAATTCATTAGGCAGATTGCAATTCTTAACAGGGGAAGTTGAACTTCTAGGGGAAGCACAACTTAAGACCCAAAGAAAATTGAAATAGAGTAGTGAGTTGATATTTTATGCATAGTTTGTTAAGCCCACAGAGTTTCCACCAACTTTTCATGCTACTGTCATTTATTCTGTTCAAGTATCCTCTTCAATGGAATATAATTTTATTGAAAGCCTTACCAATTTATTTATTAGGGGATAGAAGATTATTTTGTACCATCAATCAATATAGCGTCACTTAACAAATTATTAATTTCAGTACTTTTGAAGGCAAAACTATTATAAGATATGATTCAGTGAAGGGTGCCGAACCTATATATGATATAGTACTTAAGGAATCTGAGTATATGATGTGCATTCACTTCTTTCAGAGTAATAACTTCTACCCATTTTGAGAAGTAGTTTATTGTTGCTAATATAAATATGTCCTTTAGATTAAGGAGGATCAATCAACTCTATAATATATGTGCCTCAATATTTGAAGAGCTAAGAAGAACCAAATTGTCTAGAATTGCAAGTGACACATATTTATTTATTTATCTACTCAAGGAGAACCTATATATGGCAGGTTCTCCTTCTCCCTTTTATATTATTTTTATATATACTTTATTGTTTTCCTAAGCTTGAGTATAAGGGAATACCACATGAAATAAATTACACAAAAGCATAATAAACCATTAGAAAATTACATGGTATAGGCTACACAGTATATAATGCTAAACCATAACGAAATCACATTAAATATGTTACAAATAAACGCATTAAGTGATCCCAATTTTCTATATAGACAGATGTAAAATGTGATGTATGCAATTAATTTCCTTAATAGATATTATTAATTTGCTACAAAGTCAAAAATTTGATCCAAACAAAAAGCTAGGTAAATCTTTCTCTATGAAGCAAATAAGAATACAGTAATAATATTTCAATATGGGATACTACACAAATATATATATTTTTATCAAGTAAAATAGAACTTTCTGATTAAGTCCTGGATATCAATCCCATAGAGAGGACTAATTTTAGATAACAAAATTTACTTAGCAATGTATTCTTACTTAAACATAAGATACTAAAATAAGAATGAAAGTTCGATTCTTTTTGTAATTTTTGATAATTAAAAAAAAGTAAGCAACTAATTAACTTAACTAAAATACTTGCAAGATGAAGGTAATATTAATAAAATATCTCTTTCCTTATCATGAACCAATGATAAATATATAAATTTATTGTGGAAGTATGCTAAATGTATTGTGCAAAATAGTAACAATAATATTCTTTACCCTTACTAGAGATGCTATAAAGAACATTGACTAATTTATAGTTTTAATAGTCTTAAAGACCGGCTAGGCAGGGAAGATACTAATTCTCACTCTAGAGTTCCCTCTTCTCCCTCCACTTGGGGCAACATCTCGTATCAAAACCTAAAACTATAAATCAAATTTGGGGTCTTAGCCTGTCACTTTAAAGTCCTTTAATTCTACACCCTTTAGATATATTTCCCTATTTATTTGCACTAAATCCCATGAACTATATTCTCATTCATGAAATTAATATGTGATTCCATCCATTTGTTGACTCTAACCATTTTTTGACTGAGACAATACCATCTCGGATCTTACATGTTCTCACAATAGGTATTAACATCTTAACTGGACAAATCAAGAAGTAAATGAAGTGTAAGGTTTCAAATCATCACAACTTCTTCCAAAATTGAAGTCTATTACTTCACTCAACTTCCTTTTAAATATTTAATCACCTATCATTTTAAGGAAAACTATAAAGAAAACTACTAGGAATTCATGGAGAAAACACAACCACACATGAGTTTAAAAGTAAAAATCATGCACACAAATAAGAAATCTAAATTAAAACCAAGTATAGACTCAAAGATAAACACCTATCTCAAATTATCTCCACCAATTTTCTTGAAGTTCCTTTGAATTCTCTTCCTTATCTCATAATACAAACTAAAACTTAAAATAAAATAAAATAAAGTGAAGGTGGCCAGCGGCGGCAGTGGCGGCGACAACGATGGGCTGTAAAGTTTGATGGATGGCTGACCTCTTCTCTGAAAATCTAAGTCTTTTCTTATAAAAATCCAAGGGGTTCCTTGATTTATATTCAAAAAGGCATCTCAATTCAATGAATCTTCTAGAATTTGCCTCCTCATAAGCCAATTGAATGAATTTTTGTGTCCATGAGCTATTTCCCACATTTTTATCAAGGGTTGCTTCAAACACCTCTTAAAAAATTTGCTCCAATTAAATAAATCATCAAGTAACTACTTCTGGCGCTTAAACACAGAGTACCTAGCACTTAGGTGTGGGGCCTTTGGCACCTTCAAACTAGGTGCTTAAGCGTCGCAGTTCATTTTTGCTCCAAATTTGACCCCTTTTCACTCCTTTTAGCATTTTTCATTCATTTGATTGTGCCTGCAAGGAAAACACACAAATATCTTTCATTAAAGCGTAATATCTCAAAAATAGATAAAAAAATGTGTATAAAAACACTATATATTTTAGGTGTATCATTAAGCCATATAAGTATTACATGGGATAGGCTACACATTAAACTTGCTAAACCATAGAAAAATCACATGGAATAATTTATAAATAAATAAGCTAAGCAAATCACTTGGAGTCTAAATGCAAATTACCTGGAGGATTTACAAAAATATTCAAAGGGAAACAACACTCACAAAGA
This sequence comes from Phalaenopsis aphrodite, assembly GCA_003013225.1. Taxonomy (NCBI): domain Eukaryota; kingdom Viridiplantae; phylum Streptophyta; class Magnoliopsida; order Asparagales; family Orchidaceae; genus Phalaenopsis; species Phalaenopsis aphrodite. The sequence continues at coordinate 410,495 of NEWO01000516.1, read as the reverse complement.
AATACATTCATATATGAGTAAAAAAACAAAGGCAAGAAACATAAAAGAAGAATAAAGAAGGAGAAGAGAGAAGGAGAAGACAAAGAAATAAGTAAATTATCAGTCAAAATTTGGAATCGTTGCTTTAATTTGAAAAATGATTTTAATTTTATATATATATATATATATATATATATATATATATATATATATATATATATATATATATATATTATTTGAAAAATAGCATTTTAATTTTTAAAATATGAGACTAAGAAGATCTCATACTTTTTAATGGTTTGAATAAATGAGCACAATAGTACAAACAATACAATTTGAAAAATAGCATTTTAATTTTTAAAATATGAGACTAAGAAGATCTCATACTTTTTAATGGTTTGAATAAATGAGCACAATAGTACAAACAATACACCTATCCCGGGGAATAGACACATTACTCGACAGCAGGCTCAAATAAATAAATTAAAAGAATTTATGGCATCTATTTGGTCTATGAACCTTTAATATATAACTAAAAAAATTTCCTACTAAGTATTGGAGATTAAGTAGAGTTTATATTACCTGGGATATTTAGTTCTCTATAGAGGCATGCACCTATAGTTAATTACACCATAAATAACCAAGTCACTTAAGAAAACTCTCGATGATGATCAGAGGTCTTTATCTTCAAGATTTCAATGTTTAGGTTTTCAAGGTTGGACATAGTAAAAATCAAGTAGGAAATGAACAAATAAGGGTAATTAAATTAGAAGTTAAAGGAGTGAAAAGTAGAGATGCCATAGATCCTGAGGAGAACCTCAGTGACTTCCCAAACTATCATATTGTTTGGTTTATATTTTTGAAGATGATATTATTTGATGTTTACTCTTGCCAATTATTATTATTTAGGGCTTACATTTGCATGATATATGATCATTCAAATAGCCTAGAAGATAGGAGGATTTATGTCATATTAGATGACGACCTAATGACCCCTAAGAGAGTAGGCCCTTATATTTCATAACCTGGTAATGCAAAAGCCTGAAGATGACATGAGGTTTTATGTCGCACTAGACAAACAACCTCAAAGTCCTATGGATTTGTTATTTAAGTTTAAGGAAAGTTTAGTTGATGTAGATCCGGTTCATGTTGTTGAGCCTTGATTTGTTGGAGAAAGTTGTCCTCCATCTTCTTGCAACTTTTTCTTAACGCCATAATTTTAAGTACAAGATTCAATGTGAACATGCAATTGATGTTGGGTCTCATGGCCTGTCGTAGTGTACCTCCTAAATAACAAGTCTGCTATTCTTTTATTCTAATAAGAATTACAAGTATGTAGAATTTAAAAGAATTGCAAAGCATGGCAAAGTGTCGTAAATATAAAAAATAAACTTGCATATCTGGAATTTCTGCCACTACTACAAGGTTAGTATGATAAACATAATATGGTAATGTGCATGAAATTTAAACAAATGTAGGAAAATTAAGCAAATCGTAAGAAAATCCGACCGAGAAAAATATAAGTAAATTGTAAGAAAACACGAATAAAGTAAAACCAAACTTGTTATCACATATAGAAGACCAGGGTTTAATATAAGAATTTAGTAAAGGTGTGCTCAGAGCTAGGCTATCTGCATTGTAATCCTAACTTTAGATAAGAGCTACTAATACACCTAAAATATATAGTCTTTATGTACACATTTTTATACTTATTTTTAGATGTTGCACTTTAATAAAAGGTATTTGTGTGTTCTTCTTCCAGGCACAATCAAATGGATGAAAAATGGTGAAAGGAGTGAAAAATGATCAAATTTGGAGCAAAAATGAAGTAGTGAAAAATGAACTAAGGCTCTTAAACACCCAGGACTGCTGCTTCCGCACCAGTGAAATAGAGGGAGTCATGTCTAATGATCTTGATTCTTTTTATAGATGTCAATGTGATGTATGCGATTATATGCTTGATTTCCTTATTTATATTTCTTAACTTGCAACAAAGCCAAAAACTTGATCCCAAGCAAAAGCTAGGTAAATTCTTAATTTTAAAGTAAGTAAGAATACAATTATAATATTTAATATGGGATACCATGCAAGTATATGTATCGTTATCAAGTAATATAGGACTTTTTGATTAAGCCCCAAATATCGAACCCAAATGGAAAATATAATATGCACTTTATAAAATAGAAGAATTAGATAAAAAAATTCCACTCAACAAAATATTCTTACTTAAACTCTAGATACTAAAATAGGAATGAAAGTTCAATTCTTTTTGTAATTTTTTTATAATTGAAAATAAAGATACTAGCTTAACTAGATATTTACAAGATGAAGACAATATAAACAAAATATCTTTTTCCTTATCATGAACCAGTAAAAAGTATAGGAGTTATATTATGGAAATATTCTAATTGCATTGTGCCAAATTGGAGCAATAATATTCTTTACCCTTACTAGAGAAGCGATAAAGAACATTGGCTAATCTATAGTTTGAATAGCCTTGAAGATGGGTTAGGTAAAGAAGATACTAGCACTCACTCTAGAGATCCCTTTCTCCCTACACCTTGGGGCAAACATCTCATATCAAAATGTAAAAATTTAAATTAAATTAGGGGTTTTAGCCTTTCACTCCAAAGTCCTCTAATTCTTCACTCTTTAATGTTTATTTTCATATTTATTTGCACTCAATCCCATGATCTACATTCTCATCCATGAAATCAAATATGATTTTTACCATTTGTTGACTGAGACAATACTACCTCGGACCTTACATGTTCTCAAAGCAGGTACTAACATCTTAATTGACCAAATTAAGAAGTAAATGAAGTACAAGGTTTACAATCATCATAACTTCTTGCAACATTAAAGCCTAATACTTCACAAAACTTCCTTCCAAGACTTAATCACTTATTGTTTTAAGGAAAAAGATAAAAAACTACTTAAAATTCATCGAGAAAACACAACACACTTGAGTTTGAAAGTAGAAATCATACTCACTAACAAGAAGTCTAAATTAAAACCAAATGTAGTCTCAAAGATAAAAAATTTTCTCATATTCCTCTCCACCAAATGTTTTGAAGTTCCATTGAATCTCTTCCTTCACTCATAATACAAAATACACTCAAAATAAAAAGAAAAGGTGGGCAACAACTGATACATCAAAATAATATTTTGTTTTGATTATGTATTTTATGCCTTTTTGTGGTGATATTGCACTTTAAAGAAGGGTATTTTTGTGTTTTTGTTGCAAGTATAACATTTTTAGGCATTTGGAGCAAAAGTGGAAAGTATGACAAAATTTGGAGCCAAAACAATGAATTTCAGAAATCTGACGCATGATGGACCGTTTGACAGAGAGCTAAAGCATTATGCGCCAGAGACGGCTTTTTGCGGATTAAGACAGTTTGAGATGAATTTTGGATGAATTTTCAAAGGGACACTTTTTTAAAAACACCTCTTGGAGTAATTCAATACATTTAGACACTTTGGAAGGTTCTATTATAGAGGAATATGTCTCTTGGATCAAATGACACATCATTTGAATTCAAAGGAGTGGACTTTTGGAGGGAACTTTGAGAGGTAATTTGGAATTCCTTTTGAAAGGAGGAATCCCCTTGTAAAAGAAGAAGACTTCAAGGAGTTGAGGTTGACGTGCAAGAGAGAGAAAGGGTGGTGTGAAAGGCAAGAGGAAGAGATAGAAAGAGAAAGTCAAGGGCTTGAAGATTTTCTTCTAGGGTTGCGAGAGAAGAGGAAGGATGTGGGAATTCTTCTTCATTACACTTCTAAAAGAGAATTGAGAGTGCTTGTAAAGAGAGAAAGGCTTGGAGAGAACTTCTAGGGATTTACTTAGGAAGGATTGTAAGATAAGTTGTGTTTTTTATTTCTCTGTTTTGTAAACTTTTTTTTATATATGAAATCCGTGTTTTGTCTTATCCTTCTCATGATTTTCTAGTAGTCTTCTTTATCCTTCTCCCTACTTTGAAATATGGTTTTGTGAAGAAGTAATTTTTTTTCTACAGTTTTAAATGTTAATAATATATGATAATTTGAACTCCGATCTTCATTTACTTTTTGATCTGGCCAATTAAAAATTTAAAATTTGTTGAGAAACTTATGATCCAAAAGTGCTATGATTTCTACAACATAGGGAGAACCACATTTGATTTCATGGGAGAGTATGTCATTCATGGAGTTTGGTGCAAATAAATATGGAAATATACTTTGTTGGATGCCGATTTGGAGATTTTAAGGTGACAGATTAAAATCCAAAATTTGGTTCAGTTGCTTAGAAACTAGTGCAAGATCATTAGCCCTCAGAGGAGGGAGTAGTTGGAGCTCTTGATTGGTAACCTGTATCCTCCCAGTCTAACCACGAAATTAGGGACCAAACTCTGGATTAGTCAATATTCTTTATAGCACTCGGAAGAGGTAAAGAATATGATAACTCATATTTGGCACAGAATAGTTTTTATACATATACTTTTAAATGATTTTAATTTCTTCACAATCCATATGATCATTATATGGAGAATGATGCATTCTTAAATTTGAACTTACTGTCAACAAAAATTTCATTTAGTTTTTGTAATTTTACTTTTGAAAATTTTTGTTTCTCTTTTAGTTAACTTTGTTTTTTACCTACATTTTAAATAACATTCAATTTAGTAGTTAATATTCAAACTTTTCACTTTACCCTTTTTTTAGTTTAAATTATAATTTTAATCTTAAGAACTATTTACAGGCATTTCCAACTTTCTTGTGGGATCGATATCTAGAACTCCACTAGAGCCCTTTATTACTTAAGTGATAAGTATACTTGCGTTATTTTTAAATGGTGATTCGACAGTTTAAGATAGTTTTAAAGATAAATTATTTATATTAATGTTATTTTTATTGGGATTACATTGCATATTTCTTATTATATCTGTCATGTATATTTTATAATATTTAAAAATAATTACAAAATTAACACGCTAAATTTGCCCGCATCAAGTTTTTGGTGCCATTGCTAGGAAAGTAACAAAATGTAGTAGTAGTAGTAAGTTATTTTATTTTTATTATAAAAACTAAAAAAAAAGTGTTTGAAGTTTAGCTTAAACTTTTTCTTATTTAAGTGTGTTTGCTTATTTTCAATTACTTATTTTATTTGTTTATGCGTAGTGTAAGGTCTGAAAATTTAGTACCTTTTGATTATGAATTAGAAAGAACTATTAGACAAATTCGAAAACAACAAAAAGAGATAGATCATATTAGTAAATATGCTTGCAATTTGAGTAATGCTGGAAATGAAAATGAACATCATCAAAGACCTTTAAGAGATTATGCTAATCCTACAGCAGATGAAATTCATTTGAGTATACAAAACCCTGCTGTAGCTGCCAATTCATTTGAGTTTAAACATGCTATTGTCCAAATGGTTCAAAATAATCAGTTTGGGGGAACACCAACTGAATATCCTAATTTACACCTGACTAGTTTTCTAGAATTATGTGATATATTTAAATATGATAGAGTGTCGAATGATGTAGTCAAACTTAGACTTTTTCCTTTTGCACTAAGAGATAATGCTAAGATGTGGTTAAACTTGTTAGCAACTAGACTGATACACTAAAAATATATGCATTTTAGACCCATATTTTATACCTATTTTTGGTGATATTGCACTTTAATGGAAGGTAATTTGATGTCTTGTAGTTTGTTGATTTTTAGGGCTTAAAGCAAAATAGAAGCAAAAAAGGATGAAATTTGGAGTCAAAATGAAGTTTATGAAGAAATGCTCAGCGCCAGCAGTGCCGACGGCGTAGAACAATTTAACGCTAGAGATTTTTACTCAGCACCAACGACTCAAGACCAGCGCTGATGACGCCAAAGGAGGTGCAGACCTCGTTTCTAGAAGGTTCGATGTATTTGGACGACTTTTTGAAGAGTTTTTGGAGGCACCTCTTGGAGAACCGATCTTGGGCTCTATTTGGGGCCAAATTTCATCATAAAATTTGCTCCTCTACATTTTTCACTCCTCTACGTTCATTTTTCGCTCCACATCATTCCATTCCACTATCATATTGGAGTCAGTTAGTGATTTTGCTTTCATAATTTAGAGTTTTTGTGGTGAGATTTAGTGTGAAACTTTCCGTAAGAGTGTTGAAGAAGGAGAAAAGTGAGAATTTTTCATCCCGTATTTTAAGAAAAGACTACAAAGGATATGCTTTGAGAAAGAGTTTCAGATAAGTTTATTTATTTATTTAGTGTTGTATGAATTTTATTTTATATATGAAATTTTTATTTTGTCGTATCTTTCTCATAAAGTCTGAGTAGTTCCCTGTATTTTTCCCCCTACTCTGAGATATGGTGAAATGAAGAGATAAAATGAATGTGCCATAATTAAAATATAAAATAAATTGTGATGATTTCTCAACTCCAAACTTAATTTACTTTTCAGTCTGGCCAATTGATTTTCTAAAATATGTTGTGAAACATATGATCAGGGAAATGGAGTATGAGTTCTACAATAGAGTGAGGATTACATTTAATTTCATGAAGGAGAAATTCGTTCATGAAATTAAGAGCAAATAAATAGGGAAATATTCTTTGTTAGGTGTAAAATTAAAGATTCTTTAGCGTGACAGACTAAAATCCCTAATTTGGCATTAGTGTTTAAAAACTAAAGCGAGAGTTAGCTTCCAGGTGAAGAGAAGTGGGAGCCAGTATCCTTCAAGCCTAACCACAGATTTAAGGACTAAACCTAAGATTAATTAATGATTTTGTATGCACTGTATCAGGGTAGAGAATTAAAACTGCTCATATTTGGCACAATACATATTAAAAATGTTTATCTCATCTCATTTCACTAGAATTTCATTATAGTGGGAAGGATGTTTTTTCACGTAAGAAATCTTCACTAAAATTTGCGTTTTGTTTTGCTAAAAGTTAAGTAATTTAATTTGGTTAATATCTCAACATTCAAAATTAGTGACAGTGATTTCGTTTGATTTTCTATAAATTTCTTGTTAAAATTTATCATTGCTAACTTACACCTTCTCCGTGGGATCGATATTTGGGGCTTAAATAGAAAGTTCATTATTACTTGATAATGGTATGTATACTTGCGTAGAATCTCATTATTAATTGCCTATAATTATATGTATTTTACATAACTTACTTTTCATATAAGGATCAAGTTTTTGGTGTTGTAGTGGTGTCAACTTCATAAATCCTTACATATATAAATTCAGGATCAAGTTCTTGGCACTGCTGCTAGGGAAGGTAATAGTTAAATTTAATTAAATTAAATAGTTTTGATAAATTAGGAAATTTAGAAAAAAAATATATAAAAATTTATAAAAACATAAAAAAATATTAAAAAAATCCAAAAAGAAATTTAATTAAGATTGTATTTTTGAAGAAAATTTACCTTACTTGCTTTATTTGTTTATGCAAAATATTGGATCTGAAGGTTTAGTACCTTATGATTCAGAATTAGAATATACTATAAGAAAAATTCAAAAACAACAAAGAGAAGCTAAAAATTTAAAAGAAATGACAAATAATATAGAAAATCCAATAAATGAAAATCGACAAATACCTTTAAAAGATTATGCAAATCCGACAGCAGATGAACTTCATTTAACTATTCAAAATCCTAATATTTCTGCTAATTCATTTGAGCTTAAATATGCTATTATCCAAATGATACAATATAATCAGTTTGGAGGATCACCTATTGAAGATCCTAACTTACATCTTGCTAGTTTTCTTGAAATTTGTGCTGCGTTTAAATATGACAGAGTGTCTAATGATGCTGTTAGGCTTAGACTTATTCCTTTTCATTAAGGAATAAAAATAAGGCTTGGTTAAATTCATTAGCACTCAGATCTATTAGAACTTAAGGAGAAATATCACAAAAATTCTTTGCTAAATATTTTCCACCCTTGAAAATCGCTAAGCTTAGAAATGATATTACATCTTTTTGTCAGTTTGAAGGGGAATCGATAAATGAAGCCTGAGAAAGATTTAAGGATCTTCTTAGAAAATGTCCACACCATGCTTTGCCAGATTGGTTAATAATTCAAACCTTTTACAATGGATTGGTAGGATCATTAAGATCTATTATAGACGCTGTTGTGGGTGGATCATTAATATCAAAACCTTTTAATGAAGCATATTCTTTAATTGAAGAAATGTCTACTAACAATTTTTATTGGCTCTCTGAAAGGGTAAATCCTAAGAGAGTAGCTAGTATTCATGATTCTGATGCAATGTCTATTTTGGCATCTCAAATTGCTATTATTTCTAAAAAGATTAATCAAATAAGAGTGAACTATTCTTAAATACCCCCAGTATTAGAGGAAAATTCACTAGGACAGATTATTCATATTCAACAATCTTATGAAACTTTAAACGTTATAAATAATCAAAATAACAATCCCTATTCTAATTATTTTAACCCTGGATGGAAAAATCACCCTAATTTTAGTTGGAATAATTATAATAATTTAGTGAATTCATCTGGAAATCTGAATAATCAAGGAAATTCTAGTTTTCTACCTTATTATCCTCCAGGATTTAACTCCAATCCTAACCCAAAAGTTAAGGAAAAGAAGTTGACAATGGAAGAAGTGATGTTGAATATGGGAAATCAAATACATAATCAAGGGGCTGCTATAAGAAATATTGAAAACCAATTAGGGCATATTGCTACTGCACTTAGTAACAGACCTCCTAGAATTCTTCCGAGTACTGTGAAAGTTAATCCAAAAGATCAAAATAAAGAGCAAATTAAAGCTATTCAATTACGAAGTGGAAAAAAAATTGAAACAAGGATCTAAAGAGAAACTAAAGTTGATGAAGAGAAGGAAGAAATGGAAAATGATCAACAAAAAAATGAACAAACACAGGTTCCTGTAGAAACACTGTTACCCCCATTTCCTCAAAGAGTGAAGCAGAAGAATAAAGATAAACAATTTACAAAATTTTTGGAAATCCTTAAGAAGTTAATGATAAATATTTCTTTTGTTGAAGCTTTGGAACAAATGCCAAGTTATGCGAAATTTATGAAGGATGTACTAAATAAGAAAAGAAAGTTTACATATCATGAAACTGTTGCACTCAATGAAGTGTGTAGTGCTATTATTCAGAAAAAGCTTCCTAAAAAATTAAAAGGTCCTAGTAGCTTTACTATATCTTGTGCAATTGGTGAAAAGTTTTATGGAAAGGCTTTATGTGATTTAGGAGCGAGTATCAATCTTATGCCCTTATTAATCTTTAAACATTTAGATTTGGGATAAATTTCCCCTACTACTGTAACTCTTCGGTTAGCTGGCCGATCAATAACTTATCCAAAAGGAGTTATAGAGGATTTACTAGTAAAAGTGGATAAATTTATATATCCTGTAGACTTTATAGTATTGGATGTGGAGGAAGATAAATAAATTCCTATTATCTTAAAGAGACCATTTCTTGCAATAGGAAGAGCTATAATAGATGTACAACAAGGAGAATTAATAATGAGAGTTAATGATCAAGAAGTAAAATTTAATATAGCAAAAGCTATGAAATATCCTACAATAGAAAAAGATAATGAATGTTTGAGAATGGAAGTAACTGAGTATTTAAGTAATGAACAATTTAAGAAAGAATTCAAAGATAAATTTAAGCAAGGAGAAATTTTTGAAAATGAAGATGAAGTTAAAGAAGAAGATTTGGATTATATTCAGGGCAAATTTGAAACGTTAGACTTGTTGGAAAACGATAATAAAAATCTTATTCCTTCAAGTATTAAACCACTCAAACTTGAATTAAAAATATTACCTGCCCATTTAAAGTATGTATTTTTAGGAGAATCATCTACATTGCCTGTTATTATATCTTCTGAGTTAACTGAAATTCAGTAAGAAAAGTTAATAGAAATGTTGAAAAAGTATAAAAAGGCTTTTAGATCAACTTTAGCAGATATTAAAGGAATTAGTCATTCAATTTGTATGCACAGAATTTTATTAGATGAATAATATGAGCCTAAAACTGATCCTCAAAGAAGATTAAACTCGATAATGAAAGAAGTTGTTGAAAAAGAGATTTTAAAATGGTTAGATGCTGAAATTATATATCCTATTTCAGATAGTGTTTAGGTAAGCCCAATTCACAGTGTTTCAAAGAAAGTAGGAGTGACTGTTGAAGAAAACGAGAAAAATGAATTAATACCAATAAGACGAGTAACTGGTTAGCGAATTTGCATTGACTATAAAAAATTAAATATGACCACCAGAAAAGATCACTTTCCTTTACCAATTCTAGACCAAATGTTGGATAGATTGACAAGGAATAAGTATTATTATTTTTTAGATGGATATACCGATTATCAGCAAATTCCAATTGCTCCAAAGGATCTAGAGAAAACAACATTTACAAGCCCATATCGAACATTTTATTTTTGTAGAATACCTTTTGGACTATGCAATGCACCTGCAACATTTCAAAGATGTATGATGTTAATTTTTATTAATTTTATAGAACATAGAATGGAAGTGTTTATGGACGATTTTTTTTGTATTTGGAACTTCATTTGAATTATGCCTTAATAATTTAGAAAAAGTTCTAGAAGTATGTGAAAAAGTCAAATTAGTATTAAATTGGAAAAAATGTCAAATTATGGTTGCAGGAGGTATTGAACTTGGGCATAAAATTTCTGAAAAAGGCATGAAAGTAGATCATGCAAAAATCCAAGTTATAGAAAAATTACCACCACCTACTAGTGTTAAAGGGGTGAAAAGTTTTCTAGGACATGCTGGTTTTTACAGGCACTACAAAGAAAATTTTTCAAAAATAACTAAGCCTTTATGCCAACTTTTAGAAAAAAGATATGAAATTTGATTTTAATGAAGAATGCATAAAAGCATTTGATTTATTAAAGAAAAAATTAGTCACTACACCTATAATAGTACCGTCTAACTAGGAAAAATCATTTGAAATAATGTGCGATGCTAGTGATTGTGTTATTGGGGTTGTATTAGGACAAAGACACGATAAAGTTTTTAAGGTTATATATTATGCTAGCAAGACTCTAAATGAGGCTCAAATAAATTATACTGTTACAGAAAGAGAGTTATTAGCTATTATTTATGCCTTTGATAAATTTAGACCGTATTTAATTAAACTAAATGTATAGTGCATACAGATCATTCTGCTATTAAATATTTAATGCAAAAGAAGGATGCTAAACTAAAATTAATTAGATGCATGCTTCTATTGCAAGAGTTTGATTTTACTATGATTGATAGAAAGGGAAATGATAATCAAATAGGTGATCATTTGTCTAGAATAGAAATAGAAATATTAACTAATTTTACAAATGAAATTTTAGAAAATTTCCCTGATGAACAATTATATAGTATTGATGAAATGGATGTACCGTTGTATGCTGATGTAGTAAATTATATTGTAAGTGATATTCTACCACCTGATATAAAAAATCCACAATTAAAGAAGTTTATATATGATTCAAAAGACTATTTATATAAACAATGTAAAGATCTAATTATTAGAAGATGTGTGCCTTAGGAAGAAACTCAACAAATAATTGAAAGATGCCATAATTCTAAATTTGGAGGACATTTCGGAACAAATAGAATTGTATATAAAATTTTACAAGTTGGATTTTATTGGCCTTTAAAGATGTTAATAAATATATTAAAACTTACGATAGATGTCAACGTGTGGGAAATATATCTAGAAGAAATGAAATGCCTCTAAATTGCACATTGAAAGTTGAAATTTTTGATGTGTGGGGATTAGATTTTATGAGACCATTTATACCTTCATTTGGAAACTTATATATATTACTTGCTATTGATTATATGTCCAAATGGATTGAAGCTATTATTGTACCTAGATGTGATGCTTGGAGTGTTTCTAAATTTTTAATTAAGAATATTTTTACAAGATATGGAATGCTGAGAATAATTAGTATCGATGGAGGATCTCATTTCAAAAATAAGAGAATCAAAAAATTAATTAAGAAATATGATATTATGCATATATTTTCTACTGTTTATCATCCTCAGACTAATGGTCTAGCAGAGATATCAAATCATGAAATTAAATGCATTTTAGAAAAGGTTGTAAATCCTTATAAATTAGATTCATCTGCTAGACTTGACACAACATTATGGGCATACAAAATTGCTTACAAGACTCCTATAGGAATGTCTCCATACAGACAAAAAATTTGAAAAACATGTCACTTACCTGTAGAATTAGAGCATAAAGCATTTTGGGCTATTAAGCTTTTTAATTTTAATCTAAAAGATTCTGGTGAGAAAAGATTACTGCAACTCAATGAACTTGAAGAGATTAGAAATGAAGCATATGATAATGCAAAAATTTATAAAGAGAAAATGAAAATATGACATGATAGGAAGATTTTTCAGAAGAAATTTGAACCTGGATAAGAAGTTCTACTATATAATACAAGATTGAGATTATTTTGAGGAAAACAGAAATCCAGATGGTTACGTCCATTTAAAGTAATTAAAGTCTAACATTATGGAACTGTTGTGATTAAAGATCCTAACACTGGAAAGTAATTTAAATTTAATGGGCATCGTTTGAAACACTATTATGAAGGACACATATGTCAATTTAAAGTAGTTTTAATATTAAGCCAACCCAACTAAACAAATGGTATATCGGGCTGACGACATTAAACCAAGCGCTTTGTGGGAGGCAACCCATACTTATATGTCTATGTATTACTATTTAGTTTGTTAAGTGTCTTATATATTAGTAGATAATAATCTTACACAATTAAATTTATTATAAATTAAGCCTAATTTTTATATTGGAAGAAAATTTGAGATTTAATTCAACGGAAAAAACAAATTGCAAAAATTTGGCCACTGGCGCTGACGACGCCCAAGGAAATTGATCTCAGTGCCGGCAGCGTCCCTTGAGAGCGCCGGCGGCGCTGAGGACCGTTGGACGGTTCCTGCAACTTTTGGTGGACTTTAGTGGGATTTCGCTCCATAATAAGCCCTGCGAGGTATTGTTAAAGTCCTAAGAACTGCATAGGACGCTTAGAAACTTCTTATTTTCGGATTCCATGGCTTCGAATTTCAAAAATAATTCGAGGTATGGAGTTTTTAATAGAAGAAAGTTTATTAGTTTTGACGCACAAAGATTATACGATAAAATTATTACAAAGAAGAGATTGAACAAGGAAAGAGGATTTGTTAATCATGAGTTGATCAATCCAAGTGCTTCCAATTGACAAGATCATTCTGCAAAGGCGATGGGAAGTTCTGTGTTAAAGTACCGCTGCAGTTGTTATACCTGTAGTGAAGGAGTTTTATGCAAATCTACATGAAATTACCCAAGGATTTGTCTTCGTTCGAGGTAAGACTTTACCATTTACTCCTGCGAGGATTAATGAATTATATATGATAGAAAATGTTCCAATCTGTAATTATGCAAATTTCATTCCTACGCAAGATTTGATGCAAGATATTTATAATTTTCTGACGGATGGAAGTGATATGTAGGAAGTACGAGATGAAGGATATATTAGTTTTACTACTTCATCACTTAATCCAATTTTGAAACAATGGCATTTCTTTATTTATGCAAAATTACTTCCTACTATAAAGATCAATAGAGTCTCCAAGGAGAGTGCTACTTTAAACTACTACATTCAAATGGAGAAACCAATTGATATAGGTTCAATTATATTTAAATATGTGATTGGAATCATTATGAATGAGCCAATTTATGGACTTAGGCATCCTTCAACAATTTTTCTGATTTGCAGTCAATCCCAAGTGTCATATGAAAGTTGGGAAAAAGTTTTGCTACCATGGGAGCCTATGATTCCTATTGATGATTAATATGTTGGTAATGGAAATGAAGTAATAAATGTTATTATAGATCATTCTTCACATACTTCATCTCCATTAATGCCACCAGTAGTTGGAAGTTTGCTTGCTTTAGAGAAGAAATTGAAGAAAATTGAAAGAGAACTTCAGAGTATTATGAATGCAGTAAGAGATCTCAAGTACCTTCTTGATCACCTAGATTGGAGAATGAAAGAAAATTTTGATCACACTGGAACTTTTGAAGCAGGATTAGTTCGAATGTTTAAAGAAAAGGGGTGGATCGAAGAAAATTCGATAGATCAATTCTCGTGCTGATCCTTCTACAACATATATGTTCATTAATAATCTATGAGAGATATTAGAGGAGGTGAAAGCACTGAAGATCAGGCTGAATGATTAAGGATTGTGAACTCTTTACTTGCTTAAAAATGTTTATGTGTTTTAGTGTAATTGTATGTATTTGGTTAGGTTTTATTTGGTTTATTTTTGCTTTAGAATTTTGAACTTTGATTATGTGTATACTTTTGTGTCAGCGTTTAGTGTTGTAGCTTGATTTCGAGGCTGATTTATTATTAGTTTGTTTAATAGGTATGAATTTGTGAAATGTATTTGTAAAAAGTGTACTTTCATATATAAAAGACAGTATGTTATTGCTTGTGAAAATGATTGTTTGTGAAATGTGTATTTATGAATTTAGATAAAAATTTTTGTTTAAAAATACTAAAAACTTTGGAGAATATTGAAAGGAAATTGAAAATTTGAAAAATCAAAATAGTGAATTTCGGGCCTTCAGCGCTGACGACGTCCTCGACCAGAGAGTAGCAAATTAACTTTTTAATTCTCGATTTTCACTGCAAACCTCCATTTTTACCCCCTTAAGTCAACTTCAACCTTCGATTTTGCACCTATGGCTTGATTTTGGATGGATTTGAGGCGATTTTGAGGCAAAGAAACTTTGGATTTCATCTTCTTTAGGTAAGAGCTACACTGTAATGTAAAAAAATTTGGTTTTCACCAAAGGATTTTTTCACATTGACTAAATCCAAAATTTTGAAATTTTTCTGAGAAATTTTGAGAAAATGATTTAGTGAAGAACTCTTACTTAGTAGATTTAAGTTTAAACTAGTTTACATTTTGATTTTTGGAATTTTTGGGATTTATTCAAATTTTTCAAACTTTTCTAGATTTCCTATGGCACCTAGATCGAGCAAAATAAAAGTTGAAAATGACGAGCAGAGATTTGTTAGCTTTAGAGTTAGTACTCGATTTCATAGTTTGCAAGAAAATAAAAAAGTAATTCAGGACCAAGGTTTTAAAAATCCAGGAGGAGAAGTTGAACGATTGATTATCGCTCGACAATGGGAAAACTTCTGCTATTTTGCTGCCGATGTGATAGCTGGGATTGCAATGGAATTTTATGTCAACCTTTCTGATGCTTCTGATGATTTTGTTTTTGTTTGAGGAAAAAGGGTGGAGTTTAATCCAAGAAAAATTAATGAATTTTATCAGTTAGAAGATGTGTACAGATGCCAATATTATTCTTTTTCTACTACAGATCTGGCTTTAGATGAAGTTATTTCTTTTCCGACAAGTGAAAAAGGGGATTGGAAAATAAAAAATGGAGTTAAAGTTAACTTTCCCCTTTCTATGTTAAATGTAGTATCTAAATCCTGGCTCTATTTTATTTCTGGGAGGATGATTCCAACAAATCATCATGTGAAGTGACCAAGGATAGGGCCATCCTGAACTACTGTATTCAGTAAGTGATGGATATAAATGTAGGATCTATCATTTATATGAACACTCAATTTATTGCTCTGGGAGAGATCACTAGTGGATTGGCGCGCCCTGCTCTGATTTACACACTTTGTGAGCATGCAACAGTTAATTTCAGACCTAATGAGGAGGGGATTGAGCCTCAGAGACCGATTGGGCCTGCCAACATCAAAACTTATGAGTCCCATGTTGATTAGAGATTTGGAAGACAGGCTATAGATTTTACTACTACTTCTAGAACCCCTAGTGAGCCTACTTCAAGTGACCCCAGCAACAGGGAGTTGTTAGATCAGATGATGATTCAATAGGGAGATATTTTGAGGTTGAATCATAGGATACAGAATATGGAGGCCAGAAATGCTCACACTGATGATCTGATTTGCCAAAAAATTGAGTATGATGCTGCTTATGATGATGCTTTGTGAGATACCTGAGGGGTGAGCATACATTTCAGTTCCCTATTCACCCTACTTATACTCCATATTAGCAGCAGAAGTTAGATGTCGATGACGAGGAAGATAATGACTAGTGATCTTTTTGTTTGTTTATTTGTATGTGTTTGTACTGTGTGATTGTATTGTTTGTGTTATGTTGTTATTGAGACTCTGTTATTATGTTATGTGAAATTGTAATGTGAAAAACTGTCTCATTTTTAGAATTTAGTTTGGTCTGTTGATATTTTCAGCACTTTGTTATGTATTGTGATTAGCTCTTTCTTAGCAAATTTTATATGTATTATATGCAATTTAATGTTTTAAGCATTGTAGTTTTCATATTAGCACCTGCAGCATTTCAAAATTTATGTTAAAAAATCAGAATCTCCAACATGTATGAATTTTTTTTATGTATTTAATGCTTTCTTTTACCCTTCATTTTTAAAGTTCTTCATGTAAAAGTCTTTTAAAAAATTTAAGTTGGGGGGGGGGGATAAGAAGAAATATCATTATTAGAAAAGAACTTAATTTTATTTGTCCTCACTGAACTATATTTTTAAAATTTTAAATTTAACTTGACTTTTGGTATTAGGAGTTAACTTTGGATAACTATATTTATGTTTCTAAATATATAGTAAATTTAAGTAAAAATTTTCAATAATAAAGGTTAATTCGAGGGGCTAAGATATTTGGTAAAAGAGAATAAGACTATGTTTTTCTATTTTTTGTAAAATAAATTTGAATTTTTGAAGTATTAAAAATCTCAGAGAGATTCATGTAAAAAGAAAAGAATTAAACTTTATGAAATCTTTAAGTTAATATAAATTTGTTAAGTGAAGAAATGTAAAAAGTTTTTAACTTTAAGAAGAGGATAGTGAAGTTTAAAATCATTAAAGGCTATCTAGATATACTAATCCTCAGAAAAAGCAAAAAGAAAAAAAAAGAAAAAAAAGAAAAAGAAAGAAAAAGAAAAAGAAAAAAAAAGGAAAAAACATATGTGAGGAGAAGCTTGAGGAGATGCCTAATTAAAAATTGGCTTCACTTGAATCAACTTAAGGAAAAAGACTTGGACACATTTTCTAAACTTTTTATTTGAATGTTAACTTAATTATTAATAAATTTTAATGAAGTTCTTTTTCATATGAATTTTCTAAGTCACTTTACAAATTGCAATTTTTCTTGAAAGAAATAGAGGATCAGAAACCTTAGACTTAATTACTGAATATCCTTACACCTTTAGTATTAACTTGAGTTGTTTTAAATTTTTCTTAAGTTAAAACTATTATATTTAGAAAACTAAAATATGGAAGTCTAAAAGTTAAATTCTTTACCATAAGTCATATTTTTTATGTAGTAGAGAAGTTACTTGAGGACAAGTAACATGTAAGTTTGGGGGATTTTGATACACTGAAAATATATGCATTTTTAGACCTATATTTTATACTTATTTTTGGTGATATTGCACTTTAATGGAAGTTATTTTGATGTTTTCTTGCAGGTTATTGATTTTTAGGGCTTAAAGCAAAAAGGAAGCAAAAATGATGAAATTTGAAGTTAAAAT
The DNA here is from genome assembly GCA_003013225.1 of Phalaenopsis aphrodite. NCBI lineage: Eukaryota > Viridiplantae > Streptophyta > Magnoliopsida > Asparagales > Orchidaceae > Phalaenopsis > Phalaenopsis aphrodite. Next base: position 392,886 of record NEWO01000516.1, on the reverse strand, counting down.
TAAGTTTTTGAAGAAATGCTCAGCGCCGACGGCGCAGAACAATTTAACGCTGGAGATTTTTACTCAGCACTGACAGCGCCAAACCAGCGCCGACCATGCCAAAGGTGGTGCAGACCCCGTTTCTAGAAGGTTTGATGTATTTGGACTACTTTTTGAAGTGTTTTTGGAGGCACCTCTTGGAGAACTGACCTTGGGCTCTATTTGGGGTCTAATATCATCAGAAAATTCGCTCTTCTACGTTGTTCACTCCTCTACGTTCATTTTTTGCTCCACATCATTCCATTCCACTACCATATTAGAGTTAATTAGTGATTTTACTTTCATAATTTTGAGTTTTTGTGGTGAGAATTAGTGTGAAACTTTCCGTAGAAGTGTTGGAGAAGGAGAAAAGTGAGAGAATTTTTCTTCCCTCATTTCTAAGGAAAGACTACAAAGGATTTGCTTTGAGAAAGAGTTCCAGAGAAGTTTGTTTGTTTATTTAGTGTTGTATAAACTTTATTTTATATATGAAATTTGTGTTTTGTCGTATCTTTCTCATGAAGTCCGAGTAGTTCCCTCTATCTTGCCCCCTACTATGAGATATGGTGAAATGAAGAGATAAAATGAATGTGCCATAATTAAAATATAAAATAAATTGTGATGATTTTTCAACTCGAACTTAGTTTACTTTCAGTCTGGCCAATTGATTTGTTAAAATATGTTGTGAAACATATGATCCGGGAAATGGAGTATGAGTTCTACAACAGAGTGAGGATCACATTTGATTTCATGAAGGAGAAATTCGTTCATGAAATTAAATGCAAATAAATAGGGAAATATTCTTTGTTGGGTGTAAAATTGGAGAATCTTTAGGGTGACAGACTAAAATCCCCAATTTGGTATTAATGTTTAAAAACTAAAACGAGAGTTAGCCTTCAGGTGAAGGGAAGTGGGAGCCGGTATCCTTCTAGCGTAGCCAATGATTTAGGGACTAAGGAATCAAGGATCAAGTTTGGAGCAATGTATTATAAATATTGTTAGCCAATGTGCCAAATAGGAGCAATGTATTATAAACATAGCTCTTAGATTAGTATTTAATATTTAAAATTTTCATTTTCATTTTGCTAATAGTGAAGTAATTTAGTTTGGTTAATATCTCAACATTTGAAATTAGTGACAATGATTTCGATTGATTTTCTATAAATTTTGTGTTAAAATTTATCATTGTAAGCTTACACCTTCCCCGTGGGATCGATATTTGGGGCTCAAATAAAAAGTCCATTATTACTTGATAATGATATGTATACTTGCGTAGAATCCCATTATTAATTGCTTATAGTTATATATCTTACACAACTTACTTTTTGTATAAGGATCAAGTTTTTGGCGTTGTAGTGGTGTCAACTTCTTAAATCCTTACATAACTTGAGATCATGAACCTATCAGAACTTGAGGAGATTTTTCACAAAAATTCTTATCTAAATATTTCCCACCTTTAAAAACTGCTAAGCTTAGAAATGATATTACATCTTTTTGTTAGTTTGAAGGGGAATCAATTTATGAAGCCTGAGAAAGATTCAAAGATCTCCTTAGAATGTGTCCACACCATGCGTTGCCAAATTGGTTAATAGTACAAAATTTTAACAATGGATTGATTGGATTTCCTAGATCTATAATTGACTTTGTTGGTGGTTGTTCATTAATGTTAAAACCATTTGATGAAGCACATTCATTAATTGAAGAGATGGCTACTAGTAATTTTCAATGGCCCTCTAAAAGGGTAAATCAAAAAAGAATATCCAGTATTTGCGATTCTGATGCAATATCTATGTTAGTTGCACAAATAGCTACTATATCGAAGGAAATAGATCAATATGGAATGAACTATTCTCAAACATCACCTGTGCTTGAGGAAAATTCATTGGAACAAATGATGGAATCTTAATATTCTTATGAGACCTTAAATGCAAAAAATAATTGTTCTAATAATCCTTATGTCATCACAGTTGGAAGAATCATCCAAATTTTAATTGGAAAAACAATAACCCTAATGTTGCAAATCCGCAATGGGGAAACAACACTGCAAACCCATTAGGAAACTTCAACAATAAAAAAAATCCAACTCATAAGCTTTAATACCCCCCATTGTTTAATAATTTGCAAAGTAAGGAGAAAAAATTATTTATGGAAGAATTGATATTGCAAATGGAAAGTCAATTACAAAGTCAAGGAGCTACAAATAAAACATGGAAAATCAATTGGAATGTATTGCTACCACAGTTAGCAATTAACCTCCAGGAGCATTGCCTAGTAATGTTGAAGTAAATCCTAAAGATCAGAACAAAGAGTAAATTAAAGTTATTCAACTTAGAAGTGGAAAAAAATTGGAAAACAGAGTTCAAGAAGAAGTTGAACTTGAAAAAGATGAGGTGAAAAATGAAAAATCAGGTGAAGATTTTCATTCCAAGTCAGAATGTTCTATTAAAGCAATGAAAATCACTGTAGAAAGACCATCACCTCCATTTCCTCAAAGATTGAAGCAGAAAAATAGAGATAACCAATTTTCTAAATTTTTAGAAATATTGAGGAAATTAATGATAAACATTCCATTTGTTGAAACTTTAGAACAAATGTTAAGCTATGTGAAGTTCATGAAAGATGTTCTTAAAAAGAAAATGAAGTTTATAGATAATGAGATGGTTGCATTTAGTGAAGAGTGTAGTGTTATAATTGAAAAAAAGCTTCCAAAAAAACTTAAAGATCTTGGAAGTTTTACAATTCCTTCGCTATTGGTGAACAATTTTATGAAAAAGCTTTATGTGATTTAGGTTTCAGTATTAATCTTACATTGTTATCAATTTTCAAAAGGTTGGACTTAAGAGATATTTCACCTACGACTGTAACTCTTCAGTTAGTTGATCATTCGGTTACCTATCCTAAAGGAGTTATAGAAGATATGATGTTAAAAGTTGATAAATTTATCTTTCCTGTGGACTTCATTTTATTAGATATGTAGGAAGATAAAGAAATTCCTATTATTTTAGGAAGACCATTCCTTGCCACTAGAAGATCTTTGATAGATGTGCAGAAAGGAGAACTAATTAGGAGAGTTAGTGATCAAGTGGTTAAACTTAATATTGCAAATTCAATGAGATACTCTGCAAAAGAGCAATAAATTAAATGCTTCAAAATGGATATTAATGAATATTTAAGCCATGAATATTTTAAAAAGACATTTGAAAACAATTTTGAAAAGAAATATATGAGATATCAAGATGAGGATAAAATTCAAGATAAATATGCAGAACTGAGTAAGGAAGATTTGAATTATATCAGGAAAAATTTGAGATGTTAAATCCTGTAGAAAGTAATAAGAATCTGATTTCATCTATTGAAAAACCTCCTAAAATAGAACTGAAAACACTTCCTACACATTTAAAGTATGTATTTTCAGGATATTTATCTACATTACCTCTTATAGTATCCTAAGAATCAACTGATATGCAAGAAAAATAGTTATTGGAAACTTTGAAAAGATATAAGAAAGCCTTTGGATGGACATTTAGTTGATATTAAAGGAATCAATCCTTCCATTTGTATGCATAGAATTTTATTCAAAGATCAACATAAATCAAGAGCTGATCCTCAAAGAAGATTAAATCCTATGATGAAAGAGGTTATTAAGAAATAAATTCTAAAATGGTTAGATGCTGGAATAATATATCCTATTTCAGACAGTGCTTGGGTAAGTCTAATTCACCATGTTTCAAAGAAAGGAGGTGTGACTGTAGTGATAAATGAGCATAATGAATTAATATCAATAAGACAAGTCAGTGGTTGGTGAATTTACATGGACTATAGAAAATTAAATTTTGCCACCATGAAGAATCATTTTCCTTTACTCTTTTTGGACCAGATGTTGGATAGGCTGGCTGGGCACAAATAATTTTATTTTCAAGATGGATAAACTGATTTTCATAAAAAATATATTGCGCTAGAGGATAAGGAGAAAACAACATTTACTAGTTCTTATGGAGCTTTTGCTTTTAGGCAAATGCCCTTTGGCTTATGTAATGCACCTGCAACATTTCAATGATGTATGATGTCAATTTTCAGTGATTTAATTGAAAAAGGGATTGAAGTCTTTATGGACGGTTTTTCTGTGTTTGGAACTTCATTTGAAATATGTTTAAATCATTTAGAGAAAGTTTTGGAACGATGTGAAATGACTAATCTCATATTAAACTGGGAGAAATGTCAATTTATGGTTGCAGGAAGAATTGTGTTTGAGCATAAAATTTCAAAGAATGACATGAAAGTAGATCCTACAAAAAATTGGGTTATATCAAACCTACCTCCACCTACTATAGTAAGAGGAGTTAGGAGCTTTTTAGGACATGCTGTATTTTACAGGCAATATATTAAATATTTTTCCAAAAATTAGTAAACCTTTATGCCAACTTATGGAAAAAGATACAAAATTTGACTTCAACTAAGATTGCCTTAAAGTCTTTGAAACTTTAAAGAAAAAATTGATCATTGCTCTTATAATTATTTCACCTGATTGGGAGAAACCTTTTGAATTAATGTGTGAGGCTAGTGATTATGCAATTGGAGCTGTTTTAGGGCGGAAATATGATAAGATTTTTAAAGTTATATACTATGCTAATAAGGCTCTTAATGATGCTCAGATTAATTACACAATGATATACCAAAAATATATGCATTTTTAGAACCATATTTTATACTTATTTTTGGTGATATTGCACTTTAATGGAATTATTTTTAATGTTTTCTTGCAGGTTGTTGATTTTTAGGAATTGGAGCAAAAAAGGAAACAAAAAGGATGAAATTTGGAGTTAAAATGGAGGATATAAAAATTTGTTCAGCGCCGACGACACTGTTTGATAGAGAGCAGCAAATTAAATAGAAGACCACAGTGCTAGTGGAGGTGCAGACCCTATTTCAAGAAGATTCGACAAATTTGGACGCTTTTTAGAGATTTTTTAGATGCACTTATTGGAGAACCGACTCTAGCCTTTATTTGCGGCCGAAAATGATCAGAAATGTGCCTCTTCCTGACTTTTCATTGCCCAAAATTAAACCTCCTACACACTACACACTCTTCAATTTCATTCCACAACCATTTAGAGTCCATTATTCTTATAATTTAGAGTTTTTGTGGTGAGATTAAGTGTGAATTCTTCTCTAAGAGTTGTTGGAGAAGGAGGAATGTGAGATATTTTTTCTTCCTACTTTTCTTAGGAGAGGCTACAAGGGATTTGCTTTAAGCAAGAGTTTCAGATAAGTGTTGTTTGTTTAATAGTGTTGTATGAACTTTCTTTTATATATAAAATTTGTGTTCTGTTGTATCTTTCTCATGAAGTTTGAGTAGTTTCCTTTATCTTTCTCCCTACTCTGAGATATGGTGAAATGAAGAGATAATATGGATGTGCCATTGTTAAAATTTAAAATAAATTGTGATGGTTTTTAAACTCCGAACTTAATTTACTTTTTAATCTGACCAATTGAATTGTTAAAATTTGTTGTGAAACATATGATCCAGGAAATGGAGTATGAGTACTACAAATGAGTGAAGATCAATTTGATTCCATGAAGGAGAATTTTGTTCATGGAATTAAGTGCAAATAAATAGAGAAATATACATTACTGGGTGTAGAATTGGAGATTTTAGGGTGACAGACTAAAAATCCTCAATTTGATCTTAAGGTTTAAGAACCAAAGTGAGAGTTCCTTCAGAGGAAGGGAAGTGAGAGCTGTAGAGTGGGAACCAGTATCCTCCTAGCATAGCCACCGATTTAGGGACTAAATCTGGGATTTGCCAATGATTTTCTATAACACTGTATCAGGGTAGAAAATATTCTTTGATTATTATATTTGTTTATGCGAAATCTTGGATCTAAAGGTTTAGTACCTTACGATTAAGAATTAGAATGTACTTTTAGAAAAATTAGAAAACAACAAAAAGAAATTAAAATTTTAAACAAAATGATGAATAACTTAGATAATCAAATAAATAAAAATCGACAAAGACCTTTGAATGTTTATGCTAATCCAACAACAGATGAACTTCATTTAACTATTCAAAATCCTGATGTTGTTACTAATTCATTTAAGCTTAAACGTACTATTAACCAAATGGTACAAAATAATCAGTTTGGGGGAACACCTACCGAAGTTCATAACTTACATCTTGCTAGTTTTCTTGAAACATGTGCTACTTTTAAATATGACTGAGTGTTTAATGATTCTGTTAGGCATAGACTTTTTCCTTCTTCATTAAGGGATAAAGCAAAAGCTTGGTTAATTTCATTAGTACCTGGATCTATCAGAACTTGGGGAGAGCTATCAAAAAAATTCTTAGCTAAATATTTTCCACTCTCGAAAACTACTAAGCTTAGAAATGATATTACATCTTTTTGTCAGTTTGAAGGGGAATCAATATATGAAGTTTGAGAAAGATTTAAAGATCTTCCTAGAAATGTCCACAACATGCTTTACCAGATTGGTTAGTAATTTAAACATTTTACAATGGATTAGTAGGATCACTTAGATCTATTATAGATGCTGCTGCATGTGATCCCTAATGTCAAAACCTTTTGATGAAGAATACTCTTTAATAACATAAATAGCTACTAACAATTTTTGATGGCCCTCTAAAAGGGTAAATCCTAAGAGAGTAGTAAGTATTCATGACTCTGATGCAATGTTTATTTTAACATCTTAAATTGCTGCTATTTTGAAAAAGATTGATCAAATTGGAGTGAACTATTCTTAAATACCCCCAGTATTAGAGGAAAATTAGTTAGGACAGATAATTGATACTCAATCATCTTATGAAACTTTGAATGCTATAAATAATTAAAATAACAATCCCTATTCTAATTATTATAACTCTGGATGGAAAAATCACCCTAATTTTAGTTGGAATAATTATAACAATTCGATGAATCCCTCCGAAAATTTTAACAACCAAGGAAATCTTAATTATCGACCTTATTATCCTCCTGAATTTAACTCTAACCTTAACCCAAAAGTTAAGAAAAAGTAGTTAACGATGAAAGAAGTAATGTTGAACATGGGAAATCAAATACAAAATCAAGGGGCTGCTATTAGAAATAATGAAAATCAATTAGGACATATTGCTATTGCACTTAGTAATAGACCTTCAAGAATTCTTTTGAGTACTGTGAAAGTTAATCCAAAAGATCAAAATAAGGATAAAATTAAAGCTATTCAATTACGAAGTGGAAAAAAAGTTTAAACAAGAATCCAAAGAGAAATTGAAGTTGATGAAGAGAAGGAAGAAATTGAAAATGACCAAAAAGAAAATGAACAAACACAAGTTCCCTTAAAAAACCATTACCTCCGTTTTCTCAACGACTGAAGTAGAAGAATAAAGATAAACTATTTACAAAATTTTTGAAAATCCTTAAGAAGTTAACAATAAACATTCATTTTGTTGAAGTTTTGGAACAAATGTCAAGTTATGTAAAATTTATGAAGGATATACTAAACAAGAAAAGTAAGTTTACATATCACGAGACCGTTGCACTCTGTGAAGAGTGTAGTGCTATTATTCAGAAAAAGCTTCCTTAAAAATTATAAGATCTTGGTAGTTTTATTATACCTTGTGCTATTGGTGAAATTTTTTTTTGGAAAAGCCTTATGTAATTAAGGAGCGAGTATCAATCTTATGCCTCTATAGATTTTTAAACATTTGGATTTGGGAGAGATTTCCCTTACTACTATAACTCTTTAGTTAGCTGATCAATCAATAACTTATCCAAAAGGAGTTATAAAAGATGTATTAGTTAAAGTGGATAAATTTATTTTTCCTATAGACTTTATAGCATTGGATATGGAGGAAGATAAAGAAATTCCTATTATTTTGGGAAGACCATTTCTTGCAACAGGGAGAGATGTAATAGATGTGCAAAAATAAGAATTAATAATGAGAGTTAATGATCAAGAAGTAATATTTAATATTGCAAAAGCTATGAAATATCCTACAGTAGAAAAAGACGATGAATGTTTTAGGGTGGAAGTTACTGATTATCTGAGTAATGAGCAATTTAAGGAAGAGTTTGATGATAAAATAAGGCAATGAGAATTTTTTGAGAACGAGGATGAAATAAAAGAAGAAGATTTAGATTATATTCAGGACAAATTTGAAACTTTAGATTTGTTAGAAAATGATAATAAAAATATTATTCCTTCAAGTATTAAAGCACGTGAACTTCAATTGAAAATATTACTTGCCCATTTAAAATATGTGTTTTTAGGAGAGTCATCTACATTACCTGTTATTGTATCTTCTAAATTAACTAAAATTCAAGAACAAAAATTAATAGAGATGTTGAAAAGATATAAAAAGGCTTTTGGATGGACTCTAGCAGATATTAAAGGAATTAATCCTTCAATTTGTATGCACAGAATTCTATTAGATGAATAATACAAACCTAAAGCTGATCCTCAGAGGAGATTAAACCCAATAATGAAAGAAGTTGTTAAAAAAGTAATCTTAAAATGGTTAGATGTGGGAATTATATATCCTTTTTTAGACAGTGCTTGGGTGAGTCAAATTCACTATGTTTTGAAGAAAGGAGGAGTGACCGTCGAAGAAAATGAGAAAAATGAATTAATTCCAATAAGACAAGTTACTGGTTGGCGAATTTGTATTGACTATAGAAAATTAAACATGATCACCAGGAAAGATCACTTTCCTTTAATCCTTTTTAGACCAAATGTTGGATAGATTGGCTGGAAACAAATATTATTGCTTTTTAGATGGATATACTGGTTATCACCAAATTCCAATTGCTCTAGAGGATCAAGAGAAGATAATATTTACGAGCCCTTATGAAACATTTGCTTTCTTAGAATGTCTTTTGGACTAAGCAATGCGCCTGCAATATTTCAAAGATGAATGATGTCAATTTTTAGCCATTTTATTGAACATGGAATGAAAGTTTTTGTGGATGATTTTTCTGTATTTACAACTTCGTTTGAATTATGTTTAAATAATATAGAAAAAGTTTTGGAAGTATGTGAAAGAATCAACCTAGTACTAAATTGGGAAAAATATCAATTTATGGTTGCAGGAGATATTGTACTTGGGCATAAAATTTCTAAAAATGACATGGAAGTAGATCATGCAAAAATTTAAGTTATTGAAAAATTACCACTTCCTATTACCGTTAAAGGGCTAAGAAGCTTTCTAGGACATGTTTGTTTCTACACACGTTACATAATTTTTTTTTTGAAAATAACTAAGCCATTATGCCAACTTTTAGAAAAAAGATATGAAATTTGATTTTAACGAGGAATGCATAAAAGCATTTGAATTATTGGAACAAAAATTAATCACTACACATATAATAGTTCCACCTAACTGAGAAAAATCATTTGAAATAATGTGTGATGGTAGTGACTATGCTATTGGGGCTGTTTTAGGACAAAAGCACAACATGATTTTTAAGGTAATATATTATGCTAATAAAACTCTAAATAATGCTCAAATCAATTACACTACTACTGAAAGAGAATTATTAATTATTTTTTATGCCTTTGATAAATTTAGACCTTATTTAATTGGAACTAAATGTATAGTGCATACAAATCATTCTGCTATTAAATACTTATGCAAAAGAAGGATGCTAAACCAAGATTAATTAGATGGATACTTCTTTTGCAAGAGTTTGATTTTATCGTAGTTGATAGAAAGGGAAATGATAATCAAATAGCTGATCATTTGCCTAGACTAGAAAAAGAAATATTAACTAATTTTGCAAATGAAATTTTAGAAAATCTCTTTGATGAACAATTATATAGTATTGATGAAATGAATGTACCGTGGTATGTCGATATAGTAAATTATATTGTAAGTGATATTTTACCACCTGATATTAAAAATCAACAATTAAAGAAATTTATGTATGATTCAAAATTCTATTTTTGAGATGACCCATATTTAGATAAACAATGTAAAGATCTAATTATTAGAAGGTGTGTGCCTTATAACTCAACAGATAATTGAAAGATGTCATGATTCTGAATTTGGAGGATATTTTGGAACAAATAGAACTGCATATAAATTTTTACAAGCTAGATTTTTTTGGCCTACTCTTTTTAGAGATGTTAGGGAATATATTAAAACATGCGATCGATGTCAGCAAGTAGGAAATATTTTTAGAAGAAATGAAATGCTTCTAAATTACACATTAGAAGTTGAAATTTTTTATGTGCGGGGATTAGATTTTATGGGACCATTTATGCCTTCATTTGGAAATTTATATATATTAATTGTTGTTGATTATGTATCCAAATGAATTGAAGCTATTGTTGTGCCTAGATGTGATGCTCAAAGTGTTTCTATAATTTTAATTAAAAATATTTTTACAAGATATAAAATGTCGAGAGTAATTATTATGGATAGAGGATCTCCTTTTAGAAATAAACGAATCAAAAAATTGATTAAGAAATATGATATTGTACATAGATTCTCTACTGCTTATGATCCTTAGATTAGCGGTCTAATAGAGATATCAAATCTTGAAATAAAATGAATTTTAGAAAAAGCCGTAAATCTTTATAAATTAGATTGGTCAGCTAGGTTAGACACTGCATTATGAGCATACAAAACTGCTTATAAGACTCTTATAGAAATGTCCCCATATAGACTTATTTTTGGATAAAAACATGCCACTTACCAGTTAAATTGGAGCATAAAGCATTTTGGGCTATTAAGGAATTTAATTTTAATCTAAAAGATGCTGGTGAGAAAAGACTATTACAACTCAATGAACTTGAGAAGATTAAAAATAAAGCATATGATAATGCAATGATCTATAAAGAGAAAACGAAACTATGGTAAGATCAGAAGATTATTAAAAAGAAGTTTGAACCTGGACAAAAAGTTTTATTATATAATACAAGATTGAGATTTATTACAGGAAAACTGAAATCCAGATGGTTAGGACCATTTAAGATGATTAAAATCTATCATTATGGAACTATTGTTATTAAGGATCCTAAAACTGGAAAGATATTTAAAGTTAATGGGCATCGATTGAAACATTATTATGATGGACACATACCCCAATTTAAAGAAATTTTAATGTTAAGTCAACCCAACTAAACCAATGGTATGTCGAGCTAACGAAGTTAAACCAAGCGCATTGTGGGAGGCAACCCATATATAAATATATATATCTATAATTACTATTTTGTTTAATAAGTGTTTTATAGATTAGGACATAATAATCTTACACAATTTTATATATCATAAATTAAGAAAAATCTTGGTATTGGAGTAAAATTTTGAATAAAATTGAAAAAAATAAGAACGAATGCAAAATTGGCTTTGGCGCCGACGACGTTAGAATGGGCGCCGACGACGCCACTATAACCAAGCTCTGGCTCCGACATTTCTATCGGGAGCACCGATGGCATTGCAAGAAGTTTTGTGCGGTTTGACAAATTTGGCAAACTTTGGTGGGATTAAACGAAAGAATAACCATCGGTAGGTGTTTTTATAGTCCTAAAAACTGCCTTGGACGACCAGAAACTTCCTATTTTCGAATTTCATGGCTTCCAACTCCAGAAATACTTTCAGGTATGGAGTTTTCAATAGAAGAAAGTTTATCAGTTATGACACATATAGATTATACGATAAAGTTATTATGAGGAAGAAACTTATCAAGGAGAGAGGCTTTGTTAATCATGGCTTGATTAATCCAAGTTCTCTGATTGATAAAATCATTGTACAAAGACAATGGGACGTTCTGTGCTACACTACCGCTGCAGTTGTTGTACCAGTGGCGAAAAAATTCTATGCCAACTTGCATGGAATTACCCAAGGAGTTGTCTTCGTGCGAGGTAAGGCTGTATCATTTACTCCAGCTCGAATAGATGAATTGTATATGATAGAAAATGTTTCAATCTGTCATTATATAAATTTCATCCCAACAAGAAATTTGATGCAAGATGTCTATAATTTTTTGACGGATAAAAATGATAACTAGGAAATCTGAGATGAGGGATATGTTAGTTTCTCTGCTTCATTGCTTAATCCAATCTTGAAATAGTGACATTTCTTCATTTCTACCAAATTTCTCCCTACCATGAAGATTAGTAGAGTCACCAAAGAAAGTACTATTTTAAATTATTGCATTCAAATGGAAAATCCCATTAATGTAGGATCTATCATTTTTAAATCTATTATGAGTATTATTATGAATGGGCCTATATATGGACTGGGGCATCCTTCCAAAATTTTCTTACTTAGCATTCAATCTCAAGTTCCATATTAAAGTTGAGAAAAAAGTTTTATTACCTTGGGAGCCCATGATTCATATTGAAGATAATTACATAGGAAATGGAAATGAAGCATTAGATTGTATTTTGGATCATTCATCACATGCTTCAACACCATTGATGCCACCAACAGTTAGAAGTTCAATATCTTTGGAGAAGAGAATGAAGAAAATAGAAAGAGAACTTCAGAGTATTACGAATGCAATAGGGAATCTTAAATACCTTTTCAATCACCTAGATTGGAGGATAAAGGAGAATTTTGATCATACTGGAACAATTAAAACAAGATTAGTGCAGATGTTCAAGGAAAAAGGATGGATCGAAGAAAACTTGACTGATCAATTCCCGTACTGACCCTTCTACAATTTATACGTTCATTACCAGTCTATGAGAGATATTAGAGGAGGAGAAAGTACTGAAGATGAGGCAGAATAATTGAAGAAGTTGGACTCTCTACTAGCTTATAATACTTATGTATTTAATGTAATTGTGTGGATTTGATTTAGTTTGCTTTGCTTTATAATTCTAAACTTTAATTGTGTGTATAGTTTTGTGTCAGCATTCTAGTGTTGTGGCTTGATTTTAACGCTGAATTATAATTTAGTTTTCTTTATTTGTGTGAAAGTGTGATTAGAAAAATGCATTTGTAAAGTGTATTTTAATATATAAAAGTTAGTTTGGTGTTTTTTGTGAAAATCTTTGTTTGTGAATTATTATTAGATGAAAATTAGTATTGAAAAAGACTAACTAAACTTTGGAGGAAATTGAAAGAAAATTGAAATTTGAAAAAAATGAAAAATGGATTTTTAGGCATTCAGCGCCGACGTCGCTGACATGGGGGCTGACAGTGTCCTCAACTCTAGAACAACCTAAACCCCTTAAAATTCACGATTTGCACCGTAAAACTCCATTTTACCCTTTGAGTCACCTTCAACCTCTAGTTTTTGCGCATAGGGCTTGCTATTGCTCGGATTTGAGGTGATTTTGAGGCAAAGGAAGTTCAGATTTCAACTTCTCTAGGTAAGAGCTACACTTTGAACTAAAAGTTTTTGATTTTCACCAAGGATTCATCTCACATTACAGAGATCCAAAAATTTTGAAAATTTTTGAAAGATTTTGAGAAAATACTTTGGCAAAGAACTCTTACTCAATAGATTTAAGTTTAAATCGTTTCACATTGTGATTTTTTGAATTTTAGGAACTTATTTGGATTTTTATCAAATTTTCATAGATTTACCATGGCACCTAAAATGAGCAAAGGAAAGAGAAAAGTGGATTATGACGAACAAAAAATTGTCAGCTTCAAGGCTAGTGCTCGTTTCCATAGTCTACTTTAAAAAAAAGTGATTCTCAATCAAGGATTTAAAAATCCACGAGGAGAAGTTGAGAGATTAATCGAAGCTCGACAGTGGGAAAATTTTTGTTATTTTACTGCCAAGGCTATTATTGGTGTAGTAATGGAGTTCTATGCTAAATTTAAAGAGACTTATGAATACTTTATTTGTGTTTGTGGGAAAATGGTGGAGTTTTCTTCAAGAAATATTAATAAATTTATCAGTTAGAAGATGTGTACAGTTGCCAATATAAATCATTTTCTGCTGCGAATGAGGCCTTGGATGAGGTTATTTCTTTTTTTACTGATGGAAGAGGAACCTGGAAGGTGAAGAATGGTGTTAAGGTAAACTTTCCTCTTTCTATGTTAAATGTATTATCTAAGGACTAACGCTACTTTATTTCTGGAAGAATGATACCAACAAATCATCATAGTGAGGTTATAAAGGATAGAGCCATTCTGAACTTATGTATCTAGCAGGTGATGAGGATAAATATAGGCTCTATTATTTATATGAACGCTCGATCTAACTCTTTAGGAGAGACCACTGGTGGTTTAGCACACCCTGCCCTGATCTTCACACTCTGTGAACAGACAGGAATTGATTTTAGACCAAAGAAGGAGAGGATTGATCATCTAAACCTATTGGGTCTGCCAATATAAAGACATATGAATCTCATGTTGGATGGAGGTCTGGAAGCAAAACCAGAGATATTCCTTCTACTTTGAGGACCCCTACTTCTAATGACCCTACTCTTCGAGAACTTATGGAGCAGATGATGATCTAGTAGGGAGATATCTTGAGAATTGATCATAGAATGTAAAACATGAAGGTCATAAATGCTCACACTGATGATTTGATAAGACAAAAGTTTGAATATCATGCTGCTTATGATGATACGATGGTCAGATATATGATGGGTGATCACTTAGTTCAGTTTCCTACTCAACCTGTCTTTACTCCATATCAGCAGTAGAATTTAAATGTGGAAGAAGAAGAAGAAGAAGACGATGATTGATGATGTGTTAGTTTGATCTTTCTTTTAGTTTATGTTTGATTGTACTTTGTTATTTTGTTGTTTGTTTTTGTTATATTGTTGAGACTGTTTGTTTTTAGATTGTGAGACTCTGTTTTATTTTAGATATTATGTTGTGAACTGTAGGATTGTAAAACTGTTTGTTATTTGAAATTCATTTTAGTACTGTTGTTAGTTTTAGAATTTTGTTAGATGTGTTTTAATTAACTCTTTCTCAACATATTTTATATGTATTATGTGTTATTTAATGTTTTAAGTATTGTAGTTTTTCATATTAGCAGCTGCAATACTTCATAATTAAGTTTCAAAATTCAGAACCTTCAACAGGTATGCCTTTTCTTTATGTTTTAAATGTTTTCTTTCTCCCTTTATTCTTAATTTCTTTATGCTAAATCTTTTAAAAATTTAATTTTGGGGCGAAATAAAAATTCATTTTTAAAGAAAGAAACTTAATTATATTTGTCCTCATTTAGCTATATTTTCAAAAAAATTAAATTTAACATGACTTGTGGTATTAGAGGTTCACTTTAGATAACTATTTTTATGTTTCTAAATATTTAGTAAATTTAAGTAAAAGTTTTCAATAATAAAGGTTAATTTTAGAGATTAAGATATTTGGTATGAGAGAATAAGACTATGTTTTTCTATTTTCAGTAAAGAAATTTGTATTTTTGAAGTATTAAAAATCTTAAAGATTCACGTAAGAAGAAAAGAATAAAACTTTATGAGAAATCTTTAAGCTAATATAAATTTATAAAGTGAATGAGTGTGAAAAGCTTTTAACTTTAAGAAGGCGATAGTAAAGTTCAAAATCATTAAAGGCTATCCAAATATAGAAATCCTCACCTAAAAAAAAAGAGAAAAGGAAAAGAAAAGAAAATGGATTGAAAATGGTCCTGAAAAAGAAAAGAAAAAAAATAAAAGAAAAAGATGTGGGGAGAAGCTTGAGGATATGCCTAATTAAAAATTGGCTTCACTTGAACCAACTTAAAGAAGAGTTAGCCTTTAGGGGAAGGGAAGTGGGAACTCTGGAGTGGGAGTCAGTATCCTTCTAGCCTAGCCACGGATTTAGGGACTAAACCTGGGATTAGCTAATGATTTTCTATAACACTGTATCAGGGTAGAAAATTAAAATTGCTCCTGCTTTTTCACATAAGAAATCTTCATCACATAAACATAATTTAATAGTTTAATAGTTTAGTAATTACTGTTTAAACTTTGCATTTCAATTTCGCTAGTAGTTAAACAATTTAGTTGTGATAATATCTCAACATTCAAAATTAGTGACAATAATTTTGTTTTACTTTATGTGAATTTTCTAGTTAATATATCATTTCAAATTTAGACCTTCCCTGTGGGATCGATATTTGGGGCTTAAATAGAAAGTTCTTTATTACTTGATAATGATACATATACTTGCGTAGAATCCCAATATTAATTGCTTAAATTTCTTAATTATATATAGAGCATCAAGTTTTTGGCGCCGTTACATAGCAGAGTCAACTTTATAATTTTTACACAACTATATTTCTTCGGGATCACACCACCACGGAAAGAGATTTATTTGCTATTGTCTATGCTTTTGATAAGTTTAAATCATATCTGATTGGAGCTAAGTGTATAATGCATACTGATCGTTTGACCATTAAATATTTGATACAAAAGAAGGACGCTAAACCAAGATTAATTAGATGGGTACTTCTAATGCAAGAGTTTGATTTTGTGATAGTTGATAGGAAAGGGACCAATAATCGATTATTGATATTCTATTTAGGCTAGAATAGGAAGAAATACTTGATTTGGAAAAAGGAATTAACAAAAATTTTCTTGCTGAACAACTTTATGTTGTAAAAGGATAAGAAATAGCTTGTTATGCTGATATTATAAATTATATTGCTAGTGGTATTTTACCATATGGGTTGACAAAATAATAGGAAGATAAATTCATTCATGTTGCAAAATCATATTTTTTAGATGACTCTTATTTGTATAAACAATGCAAAGATTTAGTGATGAGAAGATGTGTGCTTTATAGAGAAATTCAGGAAATTATCCAAAAATTTCATGATTCTGAATTTGGAGGTTATTTTGGGAATGAAAAAACTGTTCATAAAATTTTGAAATCTGGATTTTATTAGGCTACTCTATTTAGAGATGTTAATATGTACATACAAATAAGTGATTGGTGTCACAGAGTTGACATAATTTCAAGAAGAAATGAAATGCCTCTAAATTTTAATTTGGAAATTAAAATTTTTGATGCATGGGGATTGGATTTTATGGGACCATTTATGCCTTCATTTGGAAATATTTATATATTGATTGTAGTGGATTATGTTCAAAATGGATTGAAGCAATCGCTTTACCTTAATGTGATACTCGGAGCGTTTCAAAATTTTTAATTAAAAATATTTTTACAAGATATGGAATGTTGAGAGTAATCATTATCGATGGAGGATCTAATTTTAGAAATGCAAATATTGCAAGATTGGTGGAAAAATATAATATAATGCATAAAATTGCATTATAGGCATACAGGACAACTTATAAGACACCTACAAGAATGTCCCCTTATAGATTAATTTTTTGGAAGACTTGTCACTTACCCGTAGAGTTGGAACATAAAGCTTATTGGGCTATAATGGAATTCAATTTTAATTTGAAAGAAGATGGTAAGAATAGATTGTTGCAATTTAATGAGCTTGAAGAAATTCAAAATGAATCTTACGATAATGCGAGGATTTATAAAGAGATGATGAAAGAATGACATGATCAGAAGATAATAAAAAGGGAATTTGAAGCTAGATAAGAAGTTTTATTATATAATACAAGATTGAAATTATTTCCTGGGAAACTGAAGTCCAGATGGAAAGGGTCATTCAGAGTTATAAAAGTCTATGCCTATGAAGCAGTTAACATTGAAGATATCAAGACTGGAAGGATATTTAAAGTGAGTGGGGACAAATTGAAACCATATTTTGGTGATCAAAGACCATCTTTTAAAGAGATTATAATGTTGGGTCACCCAGAATAAAGACTGGGAATGTCGGGCTGACGACATTAAACCAAGCGCTTAGTGGGAGGCAACCCATTGGTATTGTTGTTTGCTTTGCTTTCGAGTTTTGTTCAAAATATTTTATGTATATTTATAATTATGTCTTCTAATAGTCCGTGTATTTGAGAAAATATTTAGAAAAAATCTTTATTTACCTAATCATATGGAAAAATTGAGAATTTATTGAATCAAAATCAAAATCGTGCAATTTTTGGAACCGGTGCATGATGCGCCAGAATCGGCGCATGAGGCGCCGCGGTGTCGAACTTAAAAAGTTTCAAAAGGCAATTTTTGGAGTTTTTGGTTGTTCTTCTCCTTATAACTCCCAAAAACTAATTACTAACTCTATTTTAAGAAGGAAAATGAGGGAAAAGGCAATAGATTTTAAATCCAATGGCGTCCCCCTCCAAAAATACTGCTAGATTTGGAATTTTCAACTGGAGAAAGTTTGTCACTTTTGATGTGCTGAAGTTGCAAGATCATGTTCTAGTGAAGAAGTTGTTAATCAAAGAAAGAAGATTTATGAATTGAAGATTCAACACACCAAATACTCTAGTTGAAGGGATCATTGCACAGAGATGTTGGAAAGTGCTTTGTTACACTACTTCCGCTGTAGTCCTCCCTCTGGTGAAAGAGTTTTATGCAAATCTTATTGGAATCAACCAAGAAATTGTCTATGTGCAAGGCAGGTTTGTGCAATTCAATCCTTTGAGAATAAACAAGATGTTTATGATTGAGAATGTGCTTATCTGCCATTATGTGATTTTACCCCTACAAGAGACAATATGAATGAACTCAACCAGTACCTTATGGATGAAGGTGCAAATTGGAAGGCCAAAGATGTGGCAAATGTAAGCTTTTCATCATCATTGTCACACTTCTAAGGATGAAACCTCATTATTGCATCAAAATTACTGCTAACTATGAAGATCAGTAAAATGACTAAGAAGAGCACTATTTTAAATTATTGTATTCAAACCAAAAAACCTATTGATATTGGAGGCATTATTGTGAAATCAGTTTTGGGCTTGATTACGAATGGGTCTACAACTGGGCTTGGACATCCATCGACTATTTTCCTGTTGTGCAGTCAATCACAAGTACCTTATGAAAGTTGGAAAAAAAGTGCTTCTTTCTTGGAGAATCCAAAAGTTTATTACTGTTGTATTTAAATAGGGGATGAAACTGATATGAATGTATCAATGGATCAGAAATCACAAAATTCATCACCTATTTAGCCTTACTTCAATTCGAATGCACTTTTGAAGAAGATCAAGAAGATAGAAAAAGAGGTGCGGAATCTAATGCATGCAATTGGAAATATTTTTGAAATGTTAGATCGTCTGGATTGGAGATTGAAAGAACAGTTTGAGCATACTAATCGTATTGAAGATGGTTTGGTGCGTATGTTCAAGAAACATGCTTGGATTGGGAAGGATTTGACTGATGAGTTTCCTTAGCGACCCTTCTACAATCTGTATGTGCACTACCAATCTATGGGAGATATCTAGGAGGACGAGAGTGAAGAAGATGTTTGAACTTAGTTTATGCACGGAATGTTTTATTTAGTATTGTTTATTTTAATTACTTTGTTGTTTTAGATTGAATTTATTACTATTGTTGAACTTTATCTATGTTTATGCTTTGTATTTAGATGTTTAGATTTCAGCTTTAGAATGTTTAGTTTGCTTTAAAACACTGAATTTGATGTTTGTTGGCTTGATAAATATTCTTTTGTAATAGAGCAGATTTTATATATAAAAATGAGTTTTGTGTTGTTTTTGAAAGCTTGTTGTTAGAATAATGTTTATCTATGTTTAGAAATGATCATTTGAGTTAATTAGAGGTTGATGTGAAGTGGTACGAAGAATATTTCCACAAAAACCAAAATCTGGTGAATTTGTGCTCTAGCGCATGCTGCCCCAAATTGCGCATGATGAGCCATTTTATAGAGCGTTGGTGCATGATGTGCCAAAACCCTGAACATGCCTGATTGCCTAGAAAACCACAAAATCACACGAACAAGCTCAATTTTCACTGCTTGGGTCGTCTCCTACCTCTAAACCTTGACCGAGGGCTTTACATTGAGAGTGATAGAGAAGATTTTAGAGGCCAAGAATCATAGATTTCATCTTCTCTTGGTAAGAGCTTCAATTTAACTTAGAAATTTTTTATTTTCACCATGGGCTTTTCCTACACTGTGGAAGATCCAAAATTTTGAATTTTTGATGAAAAGCTTAAAGAAAACTCATGGTGAAAAGTTTCTTACCAAATAATCTTGCTAGAGGAGTTAGATTTTTTATTTAGTAATTTATTTGAAATTTAATTAAATTTTCATAGATTTTGAAATGGCTCCTTGAGTGAAAAGAGGAAGGTCATCCGAGGATTTTGATGCACAAAGATTCGTTAACTTCAAGGCCCAACATAGTTATAATAGTCAAATGGAGACCAGAAGATTGTTCCAAGAATGAGCATTTGCAAACTTGAGTGGTGAGATCGAAAGGTTGATCCTTGCCAGAAACTGGGAATGATTCTGCTACTTCACTGCAGTAGTAATTTTCTCCATGATTTGGGAGTTCTATGCTTACCTGAGGTTCAATGAGGGTGATTACATCTTTGTTAGAGGTAAGCAAGTAGAATTTACTGTTGATTGGATCAATACTTTTCATCGGTTAAGGAATATATATCATGATGAGTACATTGCATTCATGATTGTTGATTCATCACTAGATGAAGTGATTGCCTTTTTGACTGATGGAAAAGGAGAATGGAAGATTAAAATAGTTAACTTCTCTGCTTCCCTGTTAACTAGTCAGTTAAAGGCATGACATCACTTCATTTCTACTAAGTTATTACCAGCAAATAATCTTGCTGATGTGACCAAAGATAGATGAAAGCAATAAATTTTGGTGCACTCATAGTTCATCATGCTCAAAGTATAGCTTGTAGTTCTACAACTAGTGCTTTGGGATATCCTGCCTTGATTTTCAATTTATGTTAGCAATCAGGAGTAGAGTCCCATAGAAATGAAGAAAGATTACGGCCACAAAATTCTATTAGGGAATCATATGATTCAGAGAGTGGAATCATTTGTTGAATCTAGAGGTGATGGAAGGGATAGACCCTCTACATCAGCTGCAGGAGCAACTACTCCTCGCTCTGCATCACTGGAAAGCAATATGGACCAACTTATGAGTCAACAAATGGACCTAATTAATATAAATAATCAGATTGGAGAAATTGGAGCAATAAATGCTTATAATGATGAATATCAGCAGAGGAGAGTTAAGCATGATATAGATTTTAAGAATGTTATGGTAAGACATCTTAGGGGTGAGCCCAATGTGGAATTTCCTCCCTAGTTTCACTCCTTATGTTCCTATTCATGATGAAGATGAGGAGGAAGAAGAAGAAGATGATGATGATGACGAGTAAGGCGATGAAGAGTGATATTTTTATGAGTCTAGTTTAGTTTGTTTTCATGTTTGTTTATTATTTTTGATTGTATTGTGATGTACTTTTGTTTCAGAATTATTGAAGTAAAGACTTTCATGTTGTGTTGTGGACTGAAATTGTAATAGTAACAGTAGATTTCTACATTTCCTACATTTTTAGTATTTTTCAGTTTTTGTTTTTCAGTTTTTGTATTTATATTTTAATTCTCAGCAAATTCTTTAAAATATATTATGTCTCATTTAATGCTTTAAAGCCTGTATATATGTTTTTATAGTTAGTACTTGCAGTATACCAGAGCCCCAATTTCAAAATCAGAAATTCCCTACATGTTAATTTTTTTTTCTTGCATTTATTGTTTTCTTGCACTTACTGAATTTTGCACTAAAATATTTTTAAAATTACATAAACACTTAAGCTTAGGGGTAAGAAAATTTTCTTTTGAAAAGAAATAAACTAAAATTTATTTTTCCTCAATTAAATATATTTATAAAATTAATTTAACATGACCTGAGATATTGAGATTAAACTTTAAATGACTATACTTATGTTTATAAATATTATGGTAAATTCAGGTAAAAAGTTTTTAATAAGAAAGGTCAATTCTAAAGTTAAAGATATTTTGTATGATATGATAAGACTATATTTTCTACTTAAAGTAAAGAAAATTGTATTTTTGAAGTGTTAAGAATTTTAGAGTTTCAGGTAAGATGAAAAGAATGAGAGTTTCCGAAAAATCATAAATTGATATGAATTTATTAAGTAAAGAAAGGTAAGGAGTTTTAACTTTAAGAAGAGGATAGTGAAGTTCAAAACTATTAAAGGCTATCTTGATATAATAATCCTCACTTGAAAAAAAAAAAGAAAAAGAAAGGAAAGGATAGGATTGAAAATATCATAAAAGAAAAAAAGAGAAAAAGAAAAGAAAAGAAATAAAGAATAAAATGAGAAGAATCTTGAGGAAATGTCTAATAAAAAATTGGTTTCACTTGAATCATCTTAAGGAAGGAGCTTTATTACATTTTCCAAACTTGTATTGGAATATTAATAGTATTACTAGTAAAGTTTTCATGAAGTTTATTTTCATATGAATATTATAAATATTTTTGATATGATAAATTGCAACTCTTCTTGAAATCAATAAAGATTCAAAAATATTAAATTTGATTACTAAATACACTTAAACTTAGAGTTTGAATCTAAATTATTAAAGGTTTTTCTTAATTTTTTTATTATTCTATTTATTAAACTAAAATATAGAAGTTATGAGTTGATCCCTATCCTAAGTCATATGCTTTTATGTAATAAAAGTGCCATTTGAGGACAAGTAACATTTAAGTTTGGGGGATTTTGATACACCAAAATAATTTGTTGCTTTAAGTATGTATTTTATGCCTATTTTTGGTGATATTACACTTTTAAAAAGAGTATTTTTGTGTTTTTATTTTTGGTATAATATTTTTAGGCATTTGGAGCAAATGTAGCAAATAAGATGAAATTTGGAGCCAAAATAGCAAATTTTGGGAATCTGGCGCATGATGCATCATACACCTAAAATATATAGTATTTTAATACACATTTTTATACCTATTTTTGAGATATTATGGTTTAATGAAAAGTATTTGTGTGTTTTTCTTTCATATACAATCGAATGGATAAAATGCTAAAAAGAGTGAAAAAGGGTCAAATTTGGAGCAAAAATGAAGAAAGGTGTAAAAATGAACTGGGACGCCTAAGCACTCAGAATTGGCGCCTATGCGGCAGAGGAGCAGTGCCTAAGCACCAGGCGCTTAAGTGCTATAAGTAGTTATGAGATGAATTATTTAATTTGAACAAGTTTTGAAGAAGTGTTTGAAGCAACCCTTGATAAAAAAGTGGCAAATAGACCATTGACACAAAAATTCATTCAATTGGCTTTTGAGGAGGCAACTTCTAGAAGATTCATTAAATGGAGACACCTTTTTAAAGAGACACCATGGAACCTTTTGGAATTTTATAAGAAAAGACTTAGATTTTCCAAGAGATGAGGACAACCACCCACCAAATTTACAATCATCATCCATCTAAGTTGCCGCCGCAGACCACTTTTCTTTTTATTTTAAGTGTTAGTTTCTATTGTGAGTGAAGGAAGAGAATTCAAATGAACTTCAAGACATTTGGTGGAAAGGATTTGAGATAAGTGTTTATCTTTGTGATGACATCTAATTTTAATTTAGATTTCTTGTTTGTGTGCATGATTTCTACTTTTAAACTCATGTGTGGTTGTGTTTTCTCCATGGATTCTGAGTAGTTTTTTTTATCTTTTTTCTTAAAATGACAAGTGATTAAGTGTTTAAAGGAAGTTGTGTGAAGTATTAGACTTCAATGTTGGAAGAAGTTGTGATGATTTGTAATCTTGCACTTCATTTACTTCTTGATTTAACCAATTAAGATGTTAATGCCTATTCTGAAAACATGTAAGATCCAAGATGGTATTGTCTCAGTCAACAAATTGTTAGAATCACATATTGATTTCATGAATGAGAATGTAGTTCATGGGGTTGAGTGCAAATAAATAAGGAAATAAAATTTTCAAGTGTGTAGAGTTAGAGGACTTTAGAGTGCAGGCTAAAGGCCCCAATTTGATTTTTACTTATAGGTTTTGATACGAGATGTTAGTCTTCAGGTGGAGGGAGAAGAGAGAACTCTAGAGTGAGAGCTAGTATCTTCCCTCCCTAGCTAGTCTTCAAGTCTATTCAAACTATAGATTAGCCAATGTTCTTTGTAGCATCTCTAGTAAGGGTGAAGAAATTTATTGCTCCTATTTGGCACAACACATTTAGAATACTTCCAATATAGAATTTCTCTACTTATTACAGATTCATGATAAGGAAAATGATATTTTATTTATATGACCTTCATCTTACAAGTATTTAGTTAAGTTAATTAGTTGCTTACTTTATTTTCATAAACAAAAAAAAAATTACAAAAAGAATGATGTTTGCATTCCTATTTTAACATCTTAAGTTTAAGTAAGAATATTTTGCTAAGTATATTTTTGTCATCTAAAATTTCTAAATTCTAAAAAGCATATAGTCATTTTCCCTGTGGGTTCAATATTTGGGTCTTAATAAAAAAGTCCTACATTACTTGATAACAATACGTATACTTGCATATTATCCCATATTTAAAATTAAAATTGTATTCTTATTTGTTTCATAGTGGAAAACTTACTTAGCTTTTGCTTTGGATCAAGTTTTTGACTTTGTTGCAAATTAAGAATAACTATTAAAGAAGTTAAATCATATAATCACATACATTGCATTTTACATCTATATAAAAAGTCAGGAATCAAATTTTTTGCCACTGTTACCGAGAATAAAACAAGAAAAAATACGGAAAATAACAAAAATTTTCAAAAGAAGTTTTTAGAAAGCAAAATTTCTATTTTTACAAATACTTATTTAAACTTTAAGATTTATTATAGGAATATTGTTGTGTTGCTTTTATATATTAAGTCCTTGTTTTTGTGTTTTTATTTATTTTTACTTTTTATGTGTTTTATAGTAATGTTTGTGTAGTTCAGGTTCCACGGGACTTGTGCCTTACGATTCTGAATTAGAAAGAACTATTTGAAAAAATAAAAAATAAAAAAATACTGAAAATTTTCAAGAAATGCCAAATCAAAATAATTAAAATGTTGACGTGTTTAGACCCTTAAGAGATTATGCAAACCCTACAGTGGATGAACTTCATTGTAGTATTCAAAAACCTGTTGCAGTGGCTAATTCATTTGAACTTAAACCTATTTTTATCCAAATGGTATCAAATAATTAGTTTGGGGGAGCACCAACTGAAGATCCAAATTTACATCTTGCCAATTTCTTAGAATTATGTGCTATATTTAAATAAGATGGTTTATCATGTGATGCCATAAGACTTAGATTTTTTTCCTTTCTCACTGAGGGATAAGGCTAAGATATGGTTACATTCGTTATCACTTGGATCTATCAAAACTTGGAGTGATTTAGCACAGTCATTTTCTTTCTAAATATTTTCCACCATAAAAAACCGTGAAGCCTAGAAATGATATTACATCTTTTTGTCAGTTTGAAGGGGAATTAATTTATGAAGCATGGAAATGATTTCAAGAACACTTAAGAAAGTTTTCACACCATGCTATACCAGATTGGTTAAATAATTCAATATTTTTTTATAATGGATTAGCTAGATCTCTTAGATCTATTACTGATGCCATTGCTGGTGGTTCATTGATGTCAAAACCATTTCATGATGATTATGCTTTAATTGAAGAGATGACTACAAATAATTTTCAATGGCCATCTGAAAGGGTAAATCTTCAGAAAGTAGCCAATATTAAAGAAACAGATGCTTTTGCCATGCTAACAAATCAAGTTGAGCAATTTCAAGGAAGTTAGACATGAATTTTTCTCAACCAATTCCCATGATTGAAGAGAATTTATTAAGCCAAATTTTAGATTTTCAAGCATCATTAAAGACTTTAAATGCCATAAAAAATAATCAAAATAACCGATATTCAAACTATTATAAGTTAGATTGGAAGAACCATCCCAACTTTAATTGGAACAATAGTTCGAGTGGTAATAATCAGCAATTGGGGAAAAATCAAGTAATCCCTTCAAGAAACTGAAACAACCGAGGGAATAGTAATTATAGACCTACTTATCCTCCAGGTTTTAACATTAATCCACAATTTAAGGAGAAGAAGTTGTCTATAGAAGAAGTGGTGTTACAAATGAGAAATTAGTTACAAAGTCAATGAGCTACAATTATAAATATTGAAAATCAATTGAGACAAAGAGCAAATTCATTAAGTAATAGATCATAAGGAACATTTCCTAGAAATATAAAAATAAATCCAAAATACTAAAATAAAAAGCAAGTAAAAGTTGTTCAACTCGGAAGAGGATGAGAATTGGAAGGTAGAATTCAAAAAGAGACTGAAGTAGAGAGAGAAGATATTGAAGAACCAAAAAAGAATGCTCAGAAAGGTTTAGAGAGACATATTTCTCAACTTAAAGTTGATTTAGAAAACCCACCACCTCCATTTCAATAAAGGCTTCGACAACAATTGATGGATTAGCAATTTTTAAAATTTCTAAAAATTTTTAAGAAGATTACAATTAATATTTCATTTGTTGAAGCTCTAGAACAAATGCCTTGCTATGTAAAGTTTATGAAGAATATTCTTTACAAGAAAATGAAGTTTGAAGATAATGAAATGGTTGCACTATAGTGCTATAATTCAAAAAAAGCTTCCTAAAAAGCTTAAAGCTCCTGGAAGCTTTGCAATTCCATGTTCAATATGAGACAGATTTTATGGAAAAGCTTTATGTGATTTAGGAGCAAGCAACAACCTTATGCTATTATCAATATTTAAAAGATTAAGATTAGGAGAAATAACCCCTACTACTATAACTTTGCAGTTATCAGATGAAACAATAACCTATCTTAAAGGAGTTATAGAAGGTATCTTAGTGAAGGTGGATCAATTTATCTTTCCTGTTGATTTTATTGTGCTAGATATGGAGGAAGATTAGGAGATACCTATCATTTTGGGGAGACCTTTCCTAGCCACAGAAAGAGCAATGATAGATTTGTAGAAAGGAGAATTACCTATGCTCGTCAATGATTAAATAATTTCATTTAATATTTCCAAATTAATGAAATACCCTGCAAAAGGTAAAGATGATGAATGCTATAGAATGGATGTTATAAGATACTTAAGTGAATGTCATTTCAAAACAAATTATGAAGAAAAACTTGAACTTAAGGAGTTGGAACACGTGCAAGAAGAGGAATTGGATCAATATGAAGATTTATATAAGGAATGTTCGAGAAAGTTTTGAAGATTTGGACACAACATAAGAAGATACATCTTTTCATCCATTAATTGAAAAACCTCTTGAGCTTGAGTTGAAGTTGCTTCCTGAACATTTGAAGTATGCCTTTTTAGATTATTCCTCTACATTACCCGTTATAATTTCCTCTAAATTAACTACAAAATAGTAAGAGAGTTCGATGAAAACTTTAAAGAATTATAAGAAAGTCTTTGGATGGACAATTACTGATATAAAAGGAATGAGTCTTTCAATTTGTATGCATAAAATTCATATGGAAGAAAATTGCAAACTCAGTGCTCCTCAAAGGAGATTGAATTGTTTTATGAAAGAAGCTATAAAGAAAGAAACTCTAAAGTGGTTAGATGCTGGAATTATCTACCATATTTTATATAGTGCATGGGTTAGTCTAAATCACTCTGTTCATAAGAAAGGAGGAGTGACTGTGAATTTGAATGAACATAATGAGTTAATACCAACAAGACGAGTCACAGGATGACGAATATGCATTGATTATAGAAAAATTAAATCTCACCACTTGAAAAGATCATTTTCAACTACCTTTTCTAGTTCAAATGCTGGATAGACTAGCTAGGCATAAATACTTTTATTTTCTGGATGGATATACTGGTTGTCACCAAATATAAATAGCTCCTGAGGATCAAGAGAAAATAACTTTTAACAGTCCTTATGGTACATTTTCTTTTAGAAGAATGCCCTTTGGTTTATGTAATGCACCTGCTACATTTCAATGATGTGTGATGGCTATTTTTTATGATTTACTTGAGAAAGAGATTGAAGTTTTTATGGATGATTTTTCAGTATTTGGAACTTCATTTGAATCATGTTTAGAATATTTATGAAAAGTTCTTAAGCACTGTGAAGAAACAAATTTAGTCCTTAATTGGGAAAAATGCCAGTTTATGGTAGCAGAAGGAATAGTTTTGTGACATGAAATTTCAGAAAATGGT
This sequence comes from Phalaenopsis aphrodite, assembly GCA_003013225.1. Taxonomy (NCBI): domain Eukaryota; kingdom Viridiplantae; phylum Streptophyta; class Magnoliopsida; order Asparagales; family Orchidaceae; genus Phalaenopsis; species Phalaenopsis aphrodite. Next base: position 364,858 of record NEWO01000516.1, on the reverse strand, counting down.
ATAGAAGTAGGCCCTGCAAAAATTTAAGTGATTGCTAATTTACCTCACCCAACAAGTGTGAAGGAAATTAGGAGTTTTTTTAGGACATGTTGGATTCTACAGACGATATATTAAAGACTTTTCAAAAATTACTACGCCTCTATGTCATTTACTTCAAAAAGATGTGATTTTTAATTTTTATAAAGAGTGCCTAAAAGCTTTTGAATTATTAAAAAAAAAATTAGTCACTGCACCAACTATTATTTCACCAGATTGGGAAAAATCTTTTGAATTGATGTGTGATGCTAGTGATTGTGCTAGTGGAGCTTTTTTAGGACAAAAGCATGATAAGATTTTCAAACTTATCTTCTATGCTAGTGGAACTCTTAATGAAACTCAAAGTAATTATATCAAAACGGAGAAAGAGTTAATAACAGTAGTATATGCTTTTAATAAATTTAGTTCATACTAAATTAGAACCAAATGTATAGTGCATACATCATTCTGCTATTAAGTGTTTAATGAAAAACAAGGATACAAAACCAAGATTGATAAGATGGGCACTTCTTTTATAAGAATTTGACTTTGAAATAGTAGATAGGAAGGGAGCTGAGAATCAAATTGCTGATCATTTGTCCAGGCTTGAATTAGATAAACCACTTTGTTTTGAAAAAGAAATTAATGAACATTCCTAGATGAAGAATTGTTCAATGTTAGTGAGTGGCGTGTTCCATGGTATGCCGACATTTTGAAATTCATTGTTAGTGATATTGTACCCTACGGAATGACATATCAACAAAAGAAAAATTTTAAATCTAAAGCTAAGACATATTTTTGGAATGACCCATTTTTTATATAAACAAGGAAATGATCTTATTATTCGAAGATGTGTGCCTTAAGAAGAAACTTATAAAATTATCCAAAAAAGTTATAATTCTGACTTTAGGGAACATTTTGGTGTTGATAAAACAACATACAAAATTTTACAATCTAGATTTTATTGGCCTACAATCTTTAGAGAAGTTAACACTTATATCAAAACTTGTGATTTATGTCAACGAGTAGGCAATATTTCTAGAAGGAATGATATGCCCCTTAATTATGTGTCAGAAGTTGAGATATTTGATGTTTAGGGATTAAATTTCATTGGACCATTTATACCATCTTTTAGAATTATATATATATTTTTAGCAGCAGACTATGTATTTAAATGGATAGAAGTTGTCACTTTACCTTGATGTGATGCTCAAAGTGTTGCAAATTTTTTAGGAACAAACATATTTTATAGTTTTGGGATGCCGAGAGTAATCATAACTGACGGGGGGAGTCATTTTAGAAATGCAATGATGGAGAAGTTATTAAGGAAATATAATATAAACTATATAATTGCTACTGCTTATCATCCTCAAACAAGTGGTTTGGCCAAATTATCCAATCGTGAAATTAAAAGAATATTAAAAAAACTGTAAATCCAACCAAAATAGATTGATCAGCTAAACTTGACTATGCTTTGTGGGCTATAGGACTACATACAAAACTCTTATAGGAATGTCCCCTTACAGACTAATATTTAGGAAAGCGTGTCACTTACCAGTTGAACTGAGCATAAAGCATATTGGGCTATTAAAGAGTTTAATTACAATTTGAAAGATGCTAGCGATAAAATGTTATTGCAATTAAATGAGCTTGAAGAGATAAGGAATGAATCTTATGAAAGTGCTATGATTTATAAAGAAAAGATGAAGTTGTGGCATGATTGGAGGATTCTTACTAAAAATTATCAGCCAGAGCAACAAGTTTTGCTTTACAATGCAAGGTTAAGATTATTTCCAAGCAAACTTAAGTCCAGGTGGATGGGCCCATTTGTTCTGATGAAAATTAAGTGGAGAAGATAAAATTCCTAAACTCTATAGTTGGAAAATCTAAAATATTTCTGAATTAGATATGAACTCATATTTTCATATTTCTCATCATTAAAAATTTCTAAACTTTAAGTTAATCTCATTTACTAATATTTTTTCTAAATTGAACTATTATATTTCTACATAAAAATTTTGTTAACTTCTCAAAAAATCATATACATCATGTACTTATATTGGTTTTTAAAGGTTGAAACTTAAGGATAAGTAACATCTTAAGTTTGGGGGATTTTGATACACCTAAAATATATAGTATTTTTATACACATTTTTATACCTATTTTTGAGATATTGAGGAAGAGATTGAAAGAGAAAGTCAAGGGCTTGAAGATTTTCTTCTAGGGTTGTGAAAGGAGAGGAAAAGTGAGAGATTTCTTCTTCTTCACATTTCTAAGAGAGAATTGAGAGTGCTTGTAAAGAGAGAAAGGCTTAGAAAGATCTTCTAAGGATTTTCTTGGGAAGGATTGTGTGGTAAGTTGTGTCTTTTAATTCTTGTGTTTTGTAAACTTGTTTTAATATATGAAATCCGTGTTTTGTCATATCCTTCTCATGAATTCTGAGTAGTCTTCTTTATCCTTCTCATACTTTGAAATATGGTTTTGTGAAGAAGTAATTTTGTTTTCTGAGGTTTTAAATGTTAATAATTTGTGATGATTTGAACTCCAATCTTCATTTACTTCTCAATCTAGCCAATTAAAATGTTAAAATTTGTTAAGAAACATACGTTCTGAAAGGGCTATGATTTCTACAACATAGGGAGAATCACATTTGATTTCATGTGAGAGTATTTCATCCATGGAATTAGGTGCAAATAAATGAGGAAATATACTTTATTGGATGGAGAATTAGAGATTTTAAGGTGACAGATAAAAATCCTCAATTTGGTTAAGTTGCTTGGAAACTAATATGAGATTGTTAGCCCTTAGAGGAGGGAGAAGTGGGAGCTCTAGAGTGGTAGCCGGTATCCTCCCAGCTTAACTACGAAATTAGGGACCAAACTCTGGATTAGTCAATGTTCTTTATAACACTCAGAAGAGGGTAAAGAATATGATTGCTCTTATTTGACACAAAACAGTTTATATATATATATATATATATATATATATATTTATATATATATTTATATATCTATATTCAAATGATTTTAATTTCTTTACAACTCATTTGCTCATTGTAAGTAGAAGGATGCTTTACTAAATTTGAACTTTCCGTCAACAAAAATTTCATTTAGTTTTCTGGTTTAGTTAACTTTGTCTTTTACGTGTGTTTTAAATAACATTCAATTTAGTAGTTAATATTCAAATTTTGCACTTTACATTTTTTTAGTTTAAATTATAATTATAATCTTAAGAACCATTTACATGCATTTCCAACTTCCCTATGGGATTGATATCTCAGGACTCTATTAGAGTCCTTTATTACTTGAGCGATATGTACATTAGCATTATTTTTAAATGGGGATTTGGTAGTTTAAGAGAGTTTTAAAGATAAATTATTTTTATTAAAATTATTTTTGTTGGGATTACAGTTTATATTTATTATTATATATATCGTGTGTATTTTGTAATATTGAAAAATAATTACAAAATTAACACTCTAAATCTGCCCGCTTCAACGACGGGGACGATGGGCGGCGGCGACATATGTGGTGGTTGGCACTAGTCGATCTGCATGGATAGATGATTCTTGTCCTAAGATGATCCAAGTCTTATTTTATAAAAATCTAAAAGGTGTATTGGCGTCTCTTCTAAATGTGTCCCAATTCAATGAATCTTCTAGAAGTTGCCTCCTTCCAAAAGCCAATTGAATGAATTTTTATGTCCATTAACTATTTCCCATGTTTTTACCAAAAATGAACTGGGTGCCAAAACTCCTTTTCAAGAATTCATTTAAATTCAATGTATCATCAAATAACTACTTTTGACACTTAAGCGCAGGGTACCTAGCGCTTAGGCACGGCTATCTCTATTTAACTAGCGCGTAAGTGTCAGTCCTAACCACTTAAGCACCCCAATTCATTTTTGCATCTTCTTCATTTTTGCTCCAAATTTGATCCTTTTCTACTATATTTATCATTTTTATCCTTTTGATTGAACCTGAATGAAAAACATACAAATATTTTTTATTAAAGCGCAATATCTCAAAATAGGTATAAAATGTGTATATAAAGAATAAGCCCGACGTAACCAGTGCTTATTTTGGTTGACCCAACAACATAAGATCATTCAATTTAAATTGATTCCTAAAAGGTAGGATTTCAGCATGTGACCATTCACTTTGAATATTTTATCAATTTTAGGATCTTTGATATCCATAGCTCCATAGGGATAAACTTTTATCACAACAAGTAGGCTCATCCACCTGGACTTAAGTTTGCCTGAAAATAATCTTAACCTTGCATTATATAGCAAAAATTGTTGTCTTGGCTCAAAATTTTAGTGAGAATCCTCTGATCATGCCACATCTTATCTTTTCTTTATAAATCCTAACACTTTCATAGGATTCCTTCCTTATCTCTTCAGGCTCATTTAATTGCAATAGTCTTTTCTCACCAGCATCCTTTAAATTGTAATTAAATTCTTTAATAGCCAATATCTTTTATGCTCAATTTCAACTGGTAAATAAAAAGCTTTTGCAAAGATTAGCTTTTATGGGGACATTCTTATAAGAGTTCTATATTATCAGCACAATTTTGGGGGAATAATCCTATGGAAGCTGTCGGTCGCCAAAATCGGAATCCTGTCACCCGCTTCAGAGGGGTATTTTAATTTACATATATTTATTTTAGTTTTAGAAAAATATGAAATCAAATTGGTTCTATATATCACAAATTTTAGATGAAAGAGCACTACACCTCAAGCTATGTATCTATCCCGAAAGATAAACACAAGACTTGTGGGTGAGGCTCGATCATATAAACTAAGAAATATATGACATCCGTTTGGTCTACAAAAATCATTTTTTTAAGTCGACAAGTTCCACAAATTTAATATAAAAAATTAAATAAGATTTATATTAAGCTCGGTTGAGAAAAGTTTTTTATAAAGGCAAGCCCTTATATTTAATTACATTTTAGACAATCGAAATCCTCTAAGAAAACTCTCGATAAAAATCAGGGGATATTGTCTTCAAAGAGGCCAAAGGAATAAGACTTTTCAACGAAATCAGACAAAGAGGTGTGAAGTGGAATGGCTCAGATTTGGAACTTTTATTTCTGGAATCCAAAGGAAGAAGAACTAGAGGATGTCATGGATCCTGAGGAGAGCCTCGGTGACTTCCCAGTCTACCCTATGGTTTGGCTTCAATTTAGAGGAGAAATATTTAAGTGTTTCATCCTACCAGTTTTATTTAATTAGGGCTTACATCCGTATGAAACCATCACACAAATAGCCTGGAAGATGTGAGGATTTAGTTCATGACGAACGAAAACCTCGGGCTCCTAAAGCGAGTTAGGGCTTATATTGTATACCATAACCATACAAAGACCTAAAGATAAGTTGAGGATTTATGTCGTACTAGGCAAAATACCTCAAAATCCTATGACTAAGTTGTTTAATTCTAAGGAGTGGTTTAGCTAGTGTGGGCATGTTTTGCTTTTGAAGATGGTCGTGCTGCCCAGAATGCTATCTCCAAGCTCCTTGTCTTGGTGAGTTAAGGTTTTCTAATTTGTCAAGTCATGATGTCAAATCAAGTGTTTCCCAAGGTTATAGTTATTAACACGTTATGGAGGATATTAAAGTTGATTAGAGTGATGCACCAAAAATATATGCATTTTTAGACCTATATTTTATACTCATTTTTGAAGATATTGCGCTTTAAAGGAAGGTATTTTATGTTTTGTTGTAGGTTAATGATTTTTAAGACTTGAAGAAAAAATGAAGCAAGAAGGATGTAATTTGGAGTTAAAATGGTGTTTTGGAAAAAAATACTCAGCGTCGGCAACACCAGACTGGGCACCGACAATGTCATTTGAAAGAGAGCACAAAATTAAATTCGGGCCACGGGCACCTACGGCTCCATCGTGGGCGTCGAAGGAGCCAAGGTCAGTGCTGGGAGAAATTCTAGAAGATTTGATGAATTTGGATGCTTTTTGAAGAGTTATTGGAGGCACCTCTCAGAAAACTGACATTATGCTTTATTTAGAGCAAAAAAAGCTAAAAAAAGGTAGTAGTTAGAGGGGGCTAGAGTGTAATTGAGTTTACTTAAGTGTTCTATTATTTAGTGTGTTGAGTCTAACTGTGATTTTCTCCTAAGAGTTGTTAAGAGAGGGAGAGAAGTGAGATATTTCTTCTTCCATACATTTTTAAAGAGAAAATCAAGAGTCTTTTAAAGAGAGAAAGAGTTCAAGAGAGGCTACATAAGATTTTCTTTGAGAAAAAGTTACAGATAAGTGGTGTTTGTTTATTATTGTTGTATAAACTTTCTTTTATTTATGAAATTTATATTTTGTTGTATCTTTATCATGAGGTCTAAGTAGTTTTCTTTATCTTTCTCTCTACTCTGAGATATGGTGAAATGAAGAGATAATTTGGATGTGCCAATTTTAAAATATAAAATAAATTGTGATGATTTTTTCACTCTGTTCTTATTTTACTTTTTGATATGGCCAATTGAAATGTTAAAATCTTTTGTGAAACATATGATCCAACAAAATAGAGTATGAGTTCTACAACAAAGTGAGAATCACATTCAATTCTATGAAGGAGTGTTTTGTTTAAGGAATTGGGTGCAAGTAAATAAGGAAATATATATTATTGGGTGAAGAATTGGAGACTTTAGGGTGATAGATTAAAATCCCCAATTTTTTTCTTAATGCTTAAGAACTAAAGCAAGAGTTAGCCTTCAGGGTAAAAGAAGTGGGAGCTCTGGAGTGAAAATCAGTATCCTCACAGCCTAACCATAGATTTAGAGACTAAACTTAAGATTAGCTAAGATTCTCTATAACACTTGACTAAGGGTAGAGAATTAAAATTACTCCTTTTTGACATAATACAAATTTAAACCATTTATCTTTCTCATTTAACCAAAAACTCATTGTAGTGGGAAAGATTCTTTCTCACATCTGATAACTTTATCATAAAAACATAGTTTGGTAGTTATAGTTTAACTTTACTTTAAAGTCTTACTAGTAGTTGATAATTTAGTTCTAATAGAACCTTAAACTTTTGAAATTAGTATAGTTGACTTTCTTTATTATTGTGAAATTCCTATTTAAATTACCATCTTGAATTTAAACCTTCCTCGTAGGATCGATATTTGGGGTTTAAACAGAAAGTCATATATTACTTGATAACAATACACATACTTGCGTAGAATCCCAACATAAATTGCTTCAATTTCTTATTAATAAATAACGAACCAAGCTTTTGGCATTATTGCAAAGCAGAGTCATATTCATTAATTTTACATAATTATAAATTTCGGGATCAAGTTTTTGCGCCGTTGCCTAGGAAGGTAACGTTAAATTAAATAAAATTGGTATATTAGGAAATTTAGTGATAAACATATATAAAAAAAATTAAAAATCATTTAAAAAATCATATAAAACTCATTTAAGAGTATTTTAAAGAAATTTTTCTTTGCTTATTATATTTGTTCATGCGTAGTATTGGATCTTAAGGTTTAGTACCTTACAATTCATAATTAAAACGTACTATTAGAAAAGTTCAAAAACAACAAAAAGAAATTAGAAATTTGGACAACATGGCAAATATCTTAGCTAATCAAATAAATGAAAATCGACAAAGTTCTTTAAAATATTATGCTAATCCTGCAGCAGATGAACTTCACTTAACTATTCAAAATCCTGATGTTATTATTAATTCACTTGAGCTTAAACTTGTTATTATCTAAATTATACAAAATAATCAGTTTGGAGGAACATCTACTGAAGATCCTAACTTACATCTTGTTAGTTTTCTTGAAATATGTGCTACTTTAAGAAAGATGGAGTGTCTAATGAAGTTGTCAGGCTCAGACTTTTCCCTTTTTCATTAAGAGATAAAGCTAAAGCTTAGTTAAATTCATTAGTACCTGGATCTATCATAACTTAGGGAGTACTATCACAAAACTTTAGCTAAATATTTTCCACCCTAAAAACTGCTAAGCTTAGAAATGATATTACATCTTTTTGTCAGTTCGAAGGGGAATCGATATATGAAGTTTGGGAAAGATTTAAAGATCTTTAAGATATGTCCACACCATGTTTTACCAGATTGGTTAACAATTCAAACTTTTTACAATAGATTAGTAGGTTCACTTAGATCTATTAGAGATGCTGTTGCAAGTTCATTAATGTCAAAACCTTTTCATGAAACATATTCTTTAATCGAGAAAATGATAGCTAAAAATTTTTAATGACCCTCTGAATAGGTAAATCCAAAAAGGTAGTTAGTATTCATGATTTTGATGCTACGTCAATTTTAGCATCTCAAATTGCAGCTATATCAAAAAAGATTGATCAAGTTGGAGTGAACTATTCTCAAATACCACCAATGTTAGAGGAAAATTAACTCGGATAGATAATTGATAATTAATCATCTTATGAAACTTTGAATGCTATAAAAAGTCGAAATAATAATCCTTGTTCTAATTATTATAATTCTGGATGGAAAAATCACCCTAATTTTAGATTGAATAATTATAACAATTCGGTGAACCCCTCAAGAAATTCAAATAACCAAGGGAATCCTAACTATAAACCTTATTATCCTCTTGGATTTAACAATAACTCACAAATTAAGGAGAATAAGTTGACTATGGAAGAAGTAATGCTGAACATGGGAAATCAAATACAAAATCAAGGGGCTGTAATTAGGAATATTGAAAATCAATTAAGAGATATTGCTACTGCACTTAGTAACTGGCCTTTGGGAACTCTTCCGAGTACTGTTGAAGTTAATCCAAAATATCATAATAAGGAGCAAATTAATGCTATTCAATTACAAAGTGGAAAAGGATTGGAAATAAGAATCCAAAGAGAAATGAAAGTTGAGGAGGAGAAGGTAGAAATTAAAAACGACAATGATGAAAATATACCAATACAAATTTCTTTAGAAAAATTGCTACCTTCGTTTCCTCAACGATTGAAACAAAAGAATAAAGATAAAAAAATTACAAAATTTTTGGAAATCATTAAAAAGTTAATGATAAATATTCCTTTCATTGAAGCTTTAGAACAAATGTCAAGTTATGTGAAATTTATGAAGGATATACTAAACAAGAAAATGAAGTTTGTAGATCACAAGACCGTTACACCTAATGAAGAGTGTAGCGCTATTATTCAGAAAAAGCTTCCTAAAAAGTTAAAAGATTTTGGTAATTTTACTATACCTTGTGCTATTGGTGAAAAGTTTTTTGGAAAAGCCTTATGTGATCTAGGAGCTAGTATTAACCTAATGCCTCTATCAATTTTTAAGTGTTTAGATTTAGGAGAAATTTCCCCTACTACTGTAACTCTTCAGTTAGTTGATCGATCAAGAACTTATCCTAAAGGATTTATAGAAGATGTATTAGTGAAAGTGGATAAATTTGTTTTTCCTATAGACTTTATTGTATTAGATATGGAGGAATATAAAGAGTTTCTATTATTTTGAGGAGACCATTTCTTGCAACAGGGAGAGTTGTGATAGATGTGAAAAAAGAAGAATTAATAATGAGAGCCAATGATCAAGAAGTAACATTTCATATAGCAAAAGCTATGAAATATCCTGCGATAGAAAAAGATAATGAACGTTTTAGAATGGAAGTTACTGATTATCTAAGTAATGAGCGATTTAAGGGAATTTTTGAAGAAAAATCAAGGCAAGAAGAGTATTTTGAGAATGAGAATGAAATAAAGAAGGGAATATAGATTATGTTCAGGCTAAATTTGAAACTTTAGACCTTTTAGAAAATGATAATATAAATCTTATTCCTTCAAGTATAAAAACACCTGAACTTGCACTGAAAGTATTACCTACCCATTTAAAATATGTGTTTTTAGGAGATTCATCTACATTGTATTTTATCATATCTTTTGATTTAACTGAAATTCAAGAATAAAAATTAGTAGAAATGTTGAAAAGATATAAAAAGACATTTGGATGGACTTTAGCAGATATTAAAGGAATCAGTACTTCAACTTGTATACACATAATTCAATTAGATGAACAATACGAAACCTAAAGTTGATCCTCAGATGAGATTAAACCCAAAAATGAAAGAAATTTTTAAAAAAGAAATCTTAAAGTAGTTAGATGCTGGAGTTGTATATCCCATTTCAGATAGTGATTGGGTAAGTCCAATTCACTGTGTTCCAAAGACCAAGAAATACTTCTGATAGTGCTTAGGCAAGTCCAACTATATATCATATTTCAGATAGTACTTGGGAAAGTCTAATATTAATTAGATGAATACTTCTACTGTAAGAGTTTGATTTTGTGGTATTAGATAGAAAGGGAAATGCTAATCAAATAACTGATCATTTTTCTAGACTAGAACAAGAAATAATAATTAATTTTGCAAATGAATATTTGGAAAGTTTCCCTGATGAAAAATTGTATAATATTGATATAAAGGATATATCGTGGTATGCTGATATAGTAAATTATATTTTGAGTGATATTCTATCACAAGATGTTAAGAATCAACAAATAAAAAAATTTATTTATGATTCAAAATTCTATTTTTGGGATGACCCACATTTATATAAATAGTGTACAGATTTAATCATTAGAAGATGTGTGTTTTTTAAAGAAACTAAAAAAATAATTAAACGATGTCATGATTCTAAATTTGGAGGATATTTTTGAACTAGTAGAACTACACATAAAATTTTACAAGCTAGATTTTATTGGTCTACTCTTTTTAGAGATGTTAATGAATATATTAAAACATACGATCGATGTCTGCGAGTAGGAAATATTTCTAGAAAAAAATGAAATGCCTCTAATTTACACATTGGAAGTTGAAATTTTTTATGAGTGGGGATTAGATTTTATGGGACCATTTATGCCTTCATTTGGAAATTTATATATATTGCTTGTTGTTGATTTTATGTCCAAATGGATTAAAGCTATTATCATACCTAAATGTGATGCTCAGAGTATTTCTAAATATTTAAATAAAAACATTTTTACAAGATATAGAATGCCGAGAGTGATTATTACAGATGGAGGATCCGATTTTAGGAATAAGAGGATCAAGAAATTGGTTAGAAAATATAATATTATGCATAGATTCTTTACTGATTATCATTCCCATAATAGCAGTCTAGCAGAAATATCAAATCGTGAAAAATGTGAATTTTAGAAAAAAACAGTAAATCCTTAAAAATTGGATTGGTCTGCTAAATTAGATACTGCACTATGGGCATACAAAACTACCTATAAGACTCCTATTGAAATGTCCCCATATGGACTTATTTATGATAAAACATGTCACTTACTAGTAGAATTAGAACACAAAGCATTTTGAGCTATTAAGGAATTTAATTTTCATCTAAAGGATGCTCGCGAGAAAAGATTGTTGCAACTCATGAACTTGCGTAGATTAGAAACGAAGCATATGATAATGCAAAAAATCTATAAAGAGAAAATAAAAGTATGGCATGATCAGAAGATTATAAAAAAAAAATTTAAACCTGGACAAGAGGTTCTATTATATAATACTAGATTGAGATACTTTTAGAAAAACTGAATCTAGATGGTTAGGACCATTCAATGTGATTAAAGTTTATCATTATGGAACTATAGCTATTAAAGATCATAAAACTAGAAAGATATTTAAAGTTAATGGGCATCGATTGAAACATTATAAAGGGCACATGCCATAATTTAAGGAAATTTTAATGTTGAGTCATCCGGATTAAACATTGGTACATTGGGCTGACGACGTTAAACCGAGCGCTTTTTGGGAGGCAACCCATATATATTTTTTAATGGAAGGAGTATATCTGCTTTCATTCGAGAGTTTTATTTCCCTCAACAGGAGGTGGAATGGAGCACTAGAGTGTGGAGCAAATTTTTATCACCATCAATGTCTTCTTTCTGTTGGAGACTATTCCATAAACTCCTCCCTACTGATGATATTCTAAAATTGAAAGGTCTAAGAGGTCCTTCTTGGTGTTTTTAGTGTAAAAAGGAGGAGGGATCTGTAAATCATCTTTTTTTCAAATGTTCCACTGTGCAGATGATTTGGGAGACTTTCTTAAGTCAGGCCATGTTATCAGTTTTGAACCTGTCTTGGGGGGATTTTTTTCAGTGCTGGCATGACTGGCTGGATAACAAACTTTTTGTGGTGCCTTGCATTGTGTCTTGGTTTGTTTGGATGAAAAGGAACAAAATGAAGTTTGAGGAAGCTGAAGTTAGGGTGAGAAAAGTGGCTAATCATTGTATTACTTATGTACAGAAACTCAATAATTTTAAGAAATTCCCTCAGATTTTTCCTCATGGTGCTCAGGATACCTTCACTCATGTTATGCCTATCCTAGGGAAGTGGTTATCTCCACAACAAGGATGGGTCAAGGTTAATATTGATGGCAATTTCCTTTATCCCCATGTTGGTATGGGAGGTATTTTTAGGGATTGTAGATGTGTTTGTCTGCTCTTCTTCTAGTCTCCTACCTTTGCCATAGATCCTTTAGAAGCTGAAACTCTGGCTTTATACTAGGCCATCCTTCTTGCCAATAGATTTGGTTTTCATCACCTCTGGGTGGAATTTGATTCTAGTACCTTATTAAACATTATGAATGGAGCCATAGACAACCCTTGGCACATGATGTACTTAATTAAGCAAATTCAGCATATGGGGGATGGTATTCAGTTTTTTGTTTCCCATATCCACAGGGAAGGTAATAGGCCTGCAAATTGGCTTTCTAGAATGGGGCTCCACAATGACCACACTTTGATTAGCAAATCCATTAACTCTCCATTGCAATTACTTTTGGAAGGGGATTTGTTACCCTTACCTTCTGTTAGATCCAATTTTCCATAGGTCTTTTGAGGGGCTCACCCTGCTACTTTTTAAGGGTCCCCTTATTTGTAACTTTTATGGCTTTCCTCTAATATAGTTTATGGTAACACACACACACACAGATATATATATATATATCTTAGTATTTTATTTAATAATTGTTCTTTGTATTAGAAAATAATAAAACCTTAAAATCCTACACAATCTTATATATCATAAATCAAGATAATTTTTGGTATTGGATGAAAATATAGAAATGAATTGAGCCAAAAAATGGAATAGATGCAACTTTGGCTATGGCACCAACAAGAGCACTGATGATGCCTTTTTACAGAAGTCATGGTGCTGACGACGTCATCGGGGGCGCCAACAACGCCCAGTGCGATTTCGACAGTTCAGGACGAATTTGGCCGACATCGTTGCAATTTCACTTCAAAAAAACTGCCTTGAGGTCTTTTTAATGAAAACTATTTTGGAAGAGCAAAAACTTCCAGATTTTGAAATTCATGGCTTCCAATTCCAGAAACACTTCAAGGTATGGAGTTTTCAAAAAGAAGAAAGTTCATCAGTTTCGTCGTGCAAAGATTATACGACAAAGTTATCACTAAGAAGAGACTTATCAAGGAGAGAGGCTTTGTCAATCATGGATTGAGTAATCCAAGTTCTCATATTGATAAAATCACAGTACAGAGATGTTGGGAAGTTCTATGCTACACTACCGCTGCAGCAGTTGTTCTAGTGGTAAATGAATTTTACGTTAACCTACATGGAATTAACAAATGAGTTTTCTTTGTTCAAGGTAAGGGTGTACCATTTACTTCATCTCGAATTAATGATATGTTTATGATAGAAAGAGTGTTGATATGCCATTATAAGAACTTTATACCAACGAAGGATATGATGTATGATGTATACCAATTTCTGATGAATGAAAATGATAATTGGGAATCAGAGACGAGGGGTAAGTTAGTTTCTCCATTTCACCGCTTAGTCTGATATCTAAACAATGAAATTTCTTCATCTCTACAACACTACTCCCTACATTGAAAATTAGTAGAGTTACAAAAGAAAGTGCAATTTTAAACTATTACATTTAAATGGGAAATCCCATTGACGTGGGATCAATTAGTTTGAAATCTATTATGGATATTATTATGAATGGGCCTGTATATGGACTGGGGCATCCTTTTACAATCTTCTTACTTTGGGAGAAAGTATGATTATTCTGGGAGCTCATGGATCCTATTGATGAAAACTATATTGGGAATGGAAATGAAGAGTTGGATATTATTTGGATCATTCACATGCTTCAACACCCTTAATGCCCTATACAGTTGGAAGTTCAATAGTTTTGGAGAAGAAAATGAAGAAACTAGAAAGAGAACTTCAGAGTATCATGAATGCAATAGGAAATTTTAACTACCTTTTTGATCACTTAGATTAGAGGATGAAGGAAAAGTTTGATGATACGAGAATAATTGAAGCAGGTTTGGTGCAGATGTTCAAGAAGAATGAATGGATATATGAATATTTGATTAATCAATTCTCATACCAAAACTTCAACAATTTGTACGTCCATTACCGGTCTATGGGAGATATTAGAGGAGGAGAAAGTACTAAAGATGAAGAGGAGTAATTGAATAAGTTGGACTCTCTACTATTTAAAATTAATTTTGTTTTTAATATAATTATGTTGGATTTGCTTTAAAACTTTGTGTGATTGTGTTGAATTTGATTTGTTTTAAACTTAAAAAACATTAATTGTATGTTTAGTTTAGTTTTCAGCATTTTTGTGTTGTGGCTTGATTTCGACGCTAAATTAGAGTGTGATTTTCTTTATGTATGTGTGAGTGTGATTGAAAATCTATGTTTGTAAAAGTTTGGAATTTCATATATAAAAGTTAATTTTTGTGTTGTTTGTAAAAAAATTGTTTGTGGACTATTTAAGGATGAATATTATTGTTTAAAAAGACTAAATTGATGTTGTAGTGAATTGAAAACAAATGAAATTGCAAAAAGGTGAAATTTTGAAATTTTTGGCTCTGGCGCCAACGACACCCGGACCTGAAAGTTCCTTAATCCCTTAAAATTCCACAATTTTCACAATAAAAACACTATTTTTACCCCTTCGATCACCTTCAACCTTCAGTTTACACCACTAGGGCTTGTCAGCGCTTGGATTTGAGCTGATTAGAACACAAAAGAAGTTTGAATTTCATCTTCTCTTGGTAAGAGCTATACTCTGAACTCAAAAATTTTTTTAATTTCCACCAAGGATTTCTTCTACATTGCCTAGATTCAAAATTTTGAATTTTTTTAGAAGATTTTGAGAAAATCCTTTGGTGAGGAACTCTTACTTAGCGGATTTAAGTTTAGAACATTCTACTTTGTGATTTTCAGAATTTTTTGAATTTATTTGGATTTTATCATTTTTCTAGAAAAATTGTTATGGCACCAAGGATGAGTAAAGGAAAGAGGAAAGTGGATTTTGATGATAAAAAAATTTTCAACTACAAAGCTAGTATTTGTTTTGATAGTCTGCTTATAATAAAGAAAGTAATTTAGGATCGAGCATTCAAAAATTTGCATGGTGAAGTTGAGAGATTGATCATTGCTCGACAGTTGGAGAATATCTGTTACTTTACTACTGAGGCTATTATTGGTGTTGTCATGGAGTTCTATGCCAACTTTAGGGAGCCTTCTGATGACCACATCTATAATATTGATAAAATATTTGAATTGTCTCCTAGGAGAATTAATGAATTTTATCAATTGTTGGATGTATATAGCTGTCAGTACAAAGCATTCCCTGCTACAAATGAGGCCCTGAAGGAAGTTATTTCATTTCTTACAGATGGGAAAGGAGCTTAGGAGGTGAAGAATAACGTTAAGGTAAACTTCCTTGCTTCTATGTTAAATGTAGTCTCCAAGGCCTAACATTACTTTCTATCCGCCAGAATGATACCTACGTACCATCATATCGAAACTACTAGGGATAAAGCCATCCAGAACTTCTGTATTCAACAATGAGCAGGATAGATGTAGGCTCTACTATTTATATAAACACTCATTCTATTGATTTTGGTGAGACGACTGGTGGATTAGCACACGCTGCCCTGATCTTCACATTATGCGAGTAGACATGAGTTAGTTTTAGAATTGATGAGGAAAGGAGTGAGCCTCTTAAATCAATTGGGCGTACGAACATTAAAACCTATGAATCTCATGTTGGATGGAGATTTAGAAGTAGGAGTACGGATATTCCTTCTACTTCTAGCACGCTACTCTCCATGGATTTATGGAAAAAATGATGATCCAACATGGAGATATTTTAAGAATGGAGAGTAGGATTGAAAATTTAGTGGCCAGAAATGCACATAATGATTATTTAACAAGACAGATGTTTGAGAATGATGTTGCATATGAAGATGTTATGGTTAGATACATGAGGGGTGACCACTCAGTACAGTTTTCTAGTCACTCTATCTTTACCCCTTATCAGCAACAAAACTTTGATGTAGAAGAATAAGAAGATGATGATGATGAGTGGTGATGTCTTCTTAGTCATACTCTTGATCTTTTATTTAGTTTATTATTTGTTGTATTTTGCTATTGTTATTGTTTAATTGTTAAGTGTGAAACTTTGACATTTATTTAAATGTGGTGTTGTGAACTATAAACTATAGAAATGTTGTAAAATTGAAAATTATTTTAGTACTTTATTGTATTTTAATTTTTAGTTAACTCTTTCTCAGCAAAAAATTATATATATATATATATATATATATTATATGTTATTTATTGTTTCAAGTTTTGTAGTATTTCATACTAGCTCGTGCAATATTTCAGAGTTAAGTTTCAAAATCAGAATCTTCAACAGGTAAGTCTTTTATTGATGTATTAATTGTTTTCTTTCACCCTAAAATTTTAGTTTTTCATACTTATTCCTTTAAAATTTTAATTTGGGGGGGAGGAGGGGGTGGATGAGAAAAATTCATTTTTAAGGAAAGAAACTTAATTTTGTTTGTCCTCAATGAACTATATTTCAAAAACTTTAATTTAACATGACCTATGGTTGTAGAGCTGAACTTTGGATAACTATAATTTTGTTTCTAAATATATTTAGTAAACTTAAGTAAAAAAATTCAATAATAAAGGTTAATTTTAGAGATTAAAATATTTGGTATGAGAGAATAAGACTGTGTTTTTTCCATTGTAAGTAAAGGAATTTATATTTTTGAAGTATTAAGAATCTTAGAGTTTCATAAAGAAGAAAAGAATAAAAATTTATGAAAAATCATCAAAGCTAATTTGAATTTATAAAGTGAAGGATAGTGAAGTTCAAAATCATTAAGGGCTATCCAAATATAGTAATCCTCACATATTAAAAAAAGAAAAAAAGAGAAAAGAAAAAAGATTGAAAATGATCCTGAAAGAAAAGAAAAAAATGTGAGGAGAAGCTTAAGGAGATGCCTAATCAAAAATTGGCTTCACTTAAATCAACTTAAGGAAGAAGGCCTAACTACATTCTCTAAACTTGTATTTAAGTATTAGCATATTTACTAATAAAGTTTTCATGAATTTCTTTTTCATATGGATATTTTAAGTGGCTTTAATATGACAATTTTCAATTTTCCTTGAAAAGAATAGAGAATCAGAAATCTTAGACTTGACTGCTAGATATTCTTATACATTTACTATTAATTGGAGTTATTTTAAATTTTTCTTAATTTATGCTATTATATTTAGTAGACCAAAATATGGAACTCTAGAAGTAAAACTCTTTGTCATGAGTCATATTTTTATGTAGTAAAGGAGTGACTTGAAGACAATTAACATTTAAGTTTGGGGGAATTTGATGCACCAAAAATATATGCATTTTTATACTTATATTTTCTACTCATTTATGGTAATAATTTACTTTAAAAGAATGTATTTTTTTTGTTTTGTTGTAGGTTGATGATTTTTAGGACTTGAAGCAAAAAATAAGGAAAAAGGATGGAATTTGGAGTCAAAATAACATTTTAAAAAAACTGCTAAGCGCAGACGACGCCAGACTGGGCGTCGATGACGCCATTTGACAGAGAGCACATAATTAAATTCAAGCCACGGGCACCGACGGTGCCAAGGTCAGCGCTGGACAAAATTCTAGAAGATTCGATGAATTTGAACGCTTTTTGAAGAGTTATTGGAGGCACCTCTTAGAAAACTGACATTATGCTTTATTTAGAGTGAAAATAGCTAAAAAAATAGTAGTTAGAGGGGGATAGAGTGTAATTGAGTTTACTTGAGTATTCTATTATTTAGTGTGTTGAGTCTAAGTGTGATTTTCTCCTAAGAGTTGTTAAGAGAGGGAGAGAAGTGAGATATTTTCTTCTTCCATACATTTTAAAGAAAAAATCAAGAGTCTTGTAAAGAGAGAGAGAGAGTTCAAGAGAGCCTACAAGGGATTTGCTTTGAGAAAGAGTTACAGATCAGTGGTGTTTGTTTATTATTGTTGTATAAACTTTCTTTTATTTATAAAATTTGTATTTTATGTATTTTTCTCATGATGCCTGAGTAGTTTTCTTTATCTTTCTCCCTACTGTGAGATATGGTGAAATGAAGAGATATTTTGTCTTTCGTCCCAGTCTAACCACAGATTTGGAGACTAAACATAAGATTAGCCAACGATTCTCTATAATATTTGACTAAGGGTAGAGAATTAAAATTTCTCATATTTGGCATAATACAAATTCAAACCATTTATCTCTTTCATTTAACCAAAAACTCTTAGAAAATCAACTTTAATGCTCAAATCTAATCAAATAATTTTTAAATTTTTATAATAGGTAAACATGATTTTTATACACATTGTGGAATTGATTTTGTCAATTTTTTATTAGTATTTAATTTACATAAATTAAAACAAGATGTAGACATTTAATTAACTATAGAAATGTTCAAAATAATTTAGATCATCATAACATTTTTCTTATACTTCTCTGACCATAGGAAACCTACCAAAATTATTCCCATAATTTTCCAAGTGGTACCCTAATTTATATAACTAAAATAAGCTAAAATAGTCATCTTAGCTTGAAAATTCAGGTTAGAAACATAGAGATACTTTCTGACCTTGGAAAAATCACAAAACATTCCCTATGTCATAAGGAACAAACCCTAAAAATTTCAAGCCATGATGAGCATTGCTTGATCATAATGAATTAAAATACTCCAGAGAGTATTTAATTCATTAAAAACCAGAGAATCAACAAAAAAAAATTTTTATTCCACATTATTCTCCTCTATTTCTTGAGCAGGAGGGTATTTTTTTATTTTTATGATTTTTCTAAAGAAAAATATGAATTTTTGAACTTCAGGAATTTAATTGAATGCAAATAATCCATATTTTTCTACTTAATTACGCGTCGCAAACTCATCCTACGATGGCTCTAAATTCATACGCGACGCTCTGTCATTTGACGTCGTCATCCACCACAGCTGCCACGTGGTCTGCCTTTTCGCTCCAAGGATTCATCCCGCTTGAACTCCCCCGTTCATCCAATGCACGCATGATCGGACGACATCCGTTTATTGTCCTCATGTGACCAAACCCAAGAATCTTTCACATTTAAACCTTAAGATCTTATTCTAGACTCAACCAAACCGCATGGGGTTTATTACTCCATTTGGGTCCTTTCTGTACTGGTCTTAGCTAGACCCTAGCCTAGGGCTTGTGGGTCTAGGAGACCATCTACATTAATCTTCCAAAAGATCAAGGGATCAAAGTCAACAAGTTTAGCTTTAGGGTTTTGAGTGGGATGTGGTGTGCTAGTAAGTGAACTAGCTACAGACCAACACCCAATGTCAACCTTAACGCCAAGTAATCCTATGGGGATCCCCCTTGAGCTTCCCCATATTGACCACACCTACTAAGTGCTAAAGGTTAAGAGCAACATCTGGAATTTCAAGTTGAGCAAAGAAAATTTTAGAATTTCTAATGATGAGGGTTCCTTTTCTATTCATCTAGAAATAATCAACAGGAAAGTCCTATGGCTAGACCTTAGGCTACTAAGGAGAAAACCAAACCTTAACCAAAAGTGAGGTCAACAAATGGACCCTCAATAAGTGTGGTGTGTCAGACAAGCACTCCACATGTTTTGGCGTTTACCAACGAGATCAACAAAACCAACCCAAAGTTCTAAGACAACAAAACTAGAACAAAGAGCAAAATTAAGTGACAATTGTTTCCACTGAGGAGTAATAGATGCTCTCGCTGGGGAAAAAAAAGAGATTTCAGGGACAATTGTTAGGCATACTGGCAGTCGTAGCGAAGACTTGATTCAAATTGAATATACTAAAGGGAGTTTATATTTCAATATAAGATTTCAAGGAAATGAAATTATGCATGAGAGAACTGAATTGAGTAAAAACACAAGCTTAGAAAAGAAAATATGGCGTCAAAGCCTATCCTGAAAGTACGAATGGGAATAGGACGTTTAATCCTACCTCGAATGTAAGGATGGGAATAGGGCGTGAAAGCCTACTCTGAAGGAGGAAAAAGGAATCAAAATTTAGGTACTTACCCCAAGATGGGAATTGAAATTTATGTATCAATTCTAAAAAGAGAATTAAAATTTAGGTACTGACCTTGAAAGGAGGGAATCAAAATTTAGGTACTGACCCTGAGATGGGAATTAAAATTTAAGTATCAATCCTAAAAAGAGAATCAGAATTTAGGTATTGCACTCAAAAGAAGGGAATTAAAATTTAGGTACTAACCCTGAGATGGGAATTAAAATTTAAGTATCAATCCCAAAAGAGAATCAAAATTTAGGTACTGAACTTGAAAGAAGGGAATCAAAATTTAGGTGCTAACCCCAAGATGGGAATTGAAATTAAAGTATCAATCCCAAAAAGAGAATTGAAATTTAGGTACCAGTCTCGCAAGAAGGGAATCAGAATTAAAGTACTAACCCCTAGATGAGAATTGAAATTTAGGTATCAATCCCAAAAAGAGACAGAATTTAGGTATCGATCTCACAAGAAAGGAATCAGAATTTAGGTACTAACCCCGAGATGAGAATTGAAATTTAAGTATCAATCCCAAAAAGAGAATCAAAATTTAGGTACCAAACTCACAAGAAGAGAATCAGAATTTAGGTACTGACCCCGAGAACAAAATGAAAGTAGTGTAGAGAGTTTGTGGTGTTATTTTCATAGATATGTAACATGTGAAGATTGATATTGGTAAGGAAATTTTGTGAGACTTTGTGCAGAGTATAAAACTCCATAAGGATGTGAGGAAATTGGTGAAGACGAAGATAGTCGTGTCGCGCAAGAAAAGAGTAAGAAACCTTGAACTCAAGAGAAACAAACTCAACAAATTTATCATTTTCTTTTGTTATTGTCTTTATCATATTTAATTATCAAAGTATATTTTAAATTTTTTTTTTTTTTTTCAAAAAGGATATTTTATTTAAATTTGATATCATCAAATTTTGTTATTGTTTTGCTCTTTGTTCATTATAATTGGGAACTAATGTATGGTTTTGTGGCTTTTAATCTATTGTACAAAATGGCAATTTAACAAATATGTTGAAATCAGAAAGAAATTTTTTTAAGCTACTTCAGACAGGTGTTACTGACTGAGTACATGCTAAAAGCATCAAAGAGACAATCAGGTTGAATACATCTGAAGCATCATATGCTGAGTACATATCATATATGATGCTCAATACAAAAGCTGACAAAAACTATCTATGTGTCCTCTGTGGGACAAGCTCCTGATCAAGCTGACCTACTAAGTCATGCTCTAGGATGAGAGTTTCTTTTGTGTGTACTTAGAGGTACAACCATCTAATGGCATGTATGGTTGTAGCTCCTCCAATTTTGGATCAGGTCAAAATTCATACGACATCTTGTTATCATCCATTCTTCTGAGTGTAATGGAAACTCTACATAGTTTTACCCCTGGAATGCTAGCAATGTCGGCTTTGTTTCCCTTCAAAATTAGTACTGAACCCACCGGCAGTAGAATTGCAACCAATCCTCTGAACTCACCGGGTTTGACGACATTGATTTCTTTTCCAAACAAAATGTCACTTTTACTCATGAATGAGACCGTGCAAAAAAGTCTACAAAAATCATGGTAATCTAAAAGTGGGGGAATACAGTCCCCCTCTTCATAAATGTTGATGATACAACTATTTGGAATGTAGTCCACTGCAACAAGCTCCATCTAACCGTCCTTTTTATCATCCACTTTATTGTGGGAGGCAATGGATCCACCTCATCGTGTCTTAAGATCCCCTAGGGGTTCCCCTTCCTATCCTTAGTAAAATTGTAGCACAACCACATTGAATGGTTATCCTACCTTGTCCATGCATCCACTTTCGTGGCTTTGAATAGGTTCTTTCCATCAGAAGATTGGCTCGACCTCTGTCTCTCAAGTCAAAAATGCAGTCAAGAATACTCCTTTCTTCACTTTCAAAAAAGACTCTGGTGTACAGTTCCAGGCCTTCCAGTATATTGACAAATTTTCCTTAAACTTCTTTATAGAATTCAACCTCTCGTTTCTTTACTTTTCTCATCTTATCAAATTTTTCCATGGTAATCATCTGCCACTATCGTGGTCACTCCCACATTTTAACATCCACAGGAATCCATGTCTGCACTGTCTCTGTATCCAATGGGATGTATGATTCTCCAACTGAGTGGCCAGTAGTCTGAAATCCACTATCATTAGATGTGTATTCCTCCAGAGTGTTGTAACGCTCTAATTGGAGGATGGTACATTCTGGGCATTCTACAAGTGCTCCTGTGTCTGGTATCTGTCTGGGGATCTCAGCGTTGCATGTTAAGCAACCCACAGAAAGCACATCTGTAATTACCGGTAACATCGGCTCTGTAGCAGCCTCAGACTCATCCTCTATGGCAGGCAAACTAGAGGAAGTCTCTCTCATGCAATGATCATAAGTTTTTTTTGCCTCTTTCAGGCATCTTCTTTCTTTGCATAGGAAAAATATGTGTTTTCAGTGATTGGCGTTTCTGCATTGAGTTATTCTTAAGGGTGCATTTGCCAGTCTGTATCCTCAACACTGACGAGATGTCTTGTTGTTGAAGTTATCATAGACGGTAGGAAACTAGTCCATTCCATTGGATTTTGTTGTGCTACTACTTTCTTCCTCTTAAGTGAGGAATCTTCTTTAATGCTGATCTTTAACAGCAATGGTAGCCCCTCTCTCTCGATGACTGACCATGTCCATCAGGGGACCATCCTAGTTCACGTCGACCTGATCGAAATCCAAGTTGAAGTCTATGATGCCACCCCAAGGTTCCCTTTCCTCGATAAGTGCAAGATTCCAACCATCCTTGAAAGCAAAGATCAGCTTTTGTCATGACATTTTTTCTACAGACGACAGAAAAACATCAGTGCGCTGAAATTTAGAAGGACCAAGAACAAAACAAAACATTTATTAGACAAAATTTTTTTTATACGGGTGTGAAGATTATTTCATTTATGTTTTTTTTAATTTAATTTAGTAGAATATCAAAATTAAAAGAAAAAAAAGGAGAAAGTCATAGTATGCAACTTTTAAAAGTTTTCATTTTACTGAGGTTAGTTTTTATTACAAAATTTTAGACCCATTCATAGATGCTTGGCCAAATAAATAACCCCATAATGATCAAAGTTTCAAAAGGCAATTTCAAGCAGTAAAAAGTTGTATAGTATGTCTTCAGATATCTTCTATTGATTAGTAGCATAGGTCTTTTGCCCCAAAAATCCACCAACTGGTAAGCTCCTCTTGAATAGACCTTTTCTACAATAAATGGTCCCTCTCAAGTTGGTTCAAATTTTCTACCTAACTTGTGTCGTGCAAGAATAGGTATTTTGAGAATAAGAACGAGGTCACCCACTTTAAAAGTCCTCGGGTGGACCAATTTGTCATGAGCTTGTACCATTCTTGCTTGGTAAAGCTCCAAATTCTGTTGTACCTCTAGTTGTTTTCCCTCGAGATTTTCTAATTCTTCAAGTATGAGCTTTGCACTTTCTTTGGTTGTGATTTGGTTGGCGACGGAGAGTCTGAGAGACAATATCTGAATTTCCAGTGGAAGTACGACCTCAGATCTGCATACAAGCGCGTAAGGTTTACATTGAGTAGAAGTCCTGAACTTCATCCAGTAGGCCCACAAAGCTTCTAACAGTTTATCATGTTAATCTCTTTTATTTTTATCCAATGTTTTCTTTAAGATTTGTGTCAGTGTTGTGTTGAAGGCCTTGGCCACTCCATTTGCTCTAGGATAGTAGATTGTAGAGTATCTCTAGTCTATCTCATTCCTCTTGATGAAATTGTTGATTTTTGTGCTTTTGAAGGCTGCCCCATTGTCAGAAATCACTCTGTGCGGAACTCCAAAATGGTAGACAATTTGGCACTTAAAAAATTGAAGTACATGTTATGTTGTAACCTCTTGTAACGATACTGTCTCTGCCCACTTGGAGAAGTAATATGTAGTGGAAAGAATGAATCTATGTGTCTTAGAGGATGGAGGGTCTATCGGGCCTATTATATCCGTGCCCCAACACTCGAATGGCCAAGATGCAATAGTTGGGTGTAGCACATTCGGAGGTTGGTGTAAGACCACTTCACATTCGGTGGTTGGTGTAAGACCACCCCACTTTCAGTGGTTGGTGTAAAACCACCCCATGCACTTGGCGAAGGAGACATCTTCTAGTTGTATCCATGCAATCCAATATCATTGCTAGCCAATAAAATCTGAGTCTCTTGATCTTCATTTTCATCTTCGGCCCTGACTGGTGAGCACCACACAATCCGACATGTACCTCTTTGACAATATTCTGTGATTTTGCTCTGCTTAGACATCACAACCACAACTGATTGAAAGACCTTCTGTAAAGGACTTTACCCATTAGAGCATATGACAAAGCTCTTCTAGTGATGTGATATGTCGCAGCTTGTCCTCTAGCAACTTTCCAGTCTACAAATATATTATTAATGGCTTATACTAATTTTTGTTAATGTCAGCAACTGCAATCATTGTTCCTTCTTTTATTTTGAGATTATGTAGATTGTCATGGTTAATCTAAGACAAAACTCGTCTTCTTTGTACTATAATTTCAATGAAATCCTCCAGGGGACACACCAATTTTTTGGCAAGTTTTGCTAAAGCATCGACATCTTCATTATCTCCTTGAGGAAACCGATAGGGAGTCACACTAGGGATCTGTTTCAGCAGCTTCATTGTGTGTCGATTGTATTTTCTAGTTTTGACTTTAAAATCTTGTATTGTCTAGTAGCTTATTGAATGAAGAGTTGTGAGTCGTTGTAGACAACAATGTTTGTTATAACCATTGAGATTGCCAACTCTAACCCGGTGATTAGTGCTTCATATTCTGCTTCATTGTTTGTCCACGGTTCTATCAGGTGACAGGAGAATCTCAGTATACCCTTGTATGGCGTGATGAAAATTAAACCAATCTCTGCTTTGCCCGGTATAACCATTCCTGATCCTTCTTCTTTCCTAGCTGAAGAATATCCATCGAAGTACATCTCCTAGCATTGCACACTAGAGAATTCCATTTGTAATACATGTTCATTTGGTAACTCATCGTTGAGTGGGGACCCAGTTGGAAGTGAGTGCGTTGCGAGAAAATTTGCTAAAATCTGTCCCTTGATAGTGCGGAGGGAAACAAAAATTATATCAAGTTACAATAAAATCATCGACCATCTTGCTAGACGTCCGGAAAGTGTTGGTCGGGTCATCAAATATTGCAATGAATTAACTTTCAAAATAAGAGTAATTTTATGAGAGAGCATGTAATGCCTAAGCTTTTGGGTGGCGAAACATAAAGCTGGACAGTGTTTCTTAACAAGTGGATACTTTACTTCCATCGGTATTAGACGATGACTCAAGTAGTAGAGCACATTTTCCTTACCCCCGTCATTGACCTAAGCTAGCAGGGCTCCGAGAGTGTCGTCTAAGGCCACAATATAAAGTATCAACAATTTTCCCAGGATAGAGGCTGCCAAAATAGGAGGTGTCATTAAGTATTGTTTAACATCCTTTTTAATTAATATCAATAAGGGTTGAATCCTACTTGAGAGATTAGAAATAAAGTGTCTTAGATATGCCAATTTTTCTTGGAAGGAACGTAGTTGTTTTAAGATTTTAGGAGGAGGCATTTCCAAGATAGCTTTAATCTTATCAGGGTCAATCTCAATTCCTCAATGACAAACAACGAATCTTAGAAATTTCCCAGAGATGACGCCGAAGGTACATTTTAAGGGATTCATCTTAAGATTATATTGTCTTAATCGTTTGAACAAAATCCTTAAATTTTACAAATGGTTTACTTTCTGTTTGCTCTTAATGACCAAATCATCCACGTAGCATTCTACTTGGTTGTGAATGAGGTCATCAAATATTTTTGTCATTTCACATTGATATGTTGCTCGGACGTTATTTAACCCAAACAACATTATTGTGTAGTAGAAAATCTTAATTGGCATCCTGAATGTTGTAAGTGTTGCATCCTCTGGAGCCATCTTGATTTAGTTGTATCCCGAGATCCATCCATGAAGGAGAAAATTTCATGTGTCGAAGCGATGTCTACCATCATTCTTGGTATCGACAATGGAAATTTATCTTTTGGACATGCTTTGTTCAAATCCTTGATGTCGACACAAACACAAATCTGTCCATTTTTCTTCTTAACTAGTGCATTGTTAGCTAACCACGTGGGGTATTGCTCTTTTATTATAAAGTTAGCCTCTATTAATTTCTTCACTTCAACAATGACTTATTGCTCTATCTTAAAGCTCATCCTTATGGGAGCTTGCTTTATCGAGGTCACATCTTTGTTCACCCCTAGCTTATGCACTGCAACTTCTGGGGATAATTTTGACATTTCATCATAACACCATGTTAAGCATTCCTTGAATTCTAAAAATAGCTTGATTAGCTCCATAGATTATTCATTGTTTAGTAAGGAACTTATAAATATAGGTTGGTGCTGCTCCTCAGTCCCGACGTTAACTTCCTTCAATTCATCAACAGTTGACTTAATTTCTTCTTCAAATTTTGGCGGAGCGTCTTCTATTAATTGATCTTGAGAGTCATCCTCTACATCGAGGCAATCCTCTTCCAATCTTCTAGTAACAAAAATGCAAAAATTTGAGTCATAGAGTAGTCCTACAATACCAAATCTGAGACCCTCTTTTGAGTTAGGAGTTCGACTCTTAACATTCCACAATTTTTTAAAAAGTTGTAACTTATATTTTGGCATTTTTTTTGGCAGATATCCTTATTGAATTAACTTTTGTACACAAGGAGAAAAGTAACCAAAAGGTAATTCCATTAATTTGTTAGAATCCTATTCCAAATTTACATGATTTTCAAGATTAGTAGAAGTAGAAGCGCGCTAAAATTTGATTGGCTTTGAACGAAAGCTACGGACTTCCTTGACCTCTAAACTCTCAAACTTTTAAGGGAAAAATAGAGTAAGGGTCATGGCATTCACATATTGATTGATTCGATCATACATTGACTCATATTCACTTTTCTCCACATTTTCAAAGGATATCTCGTACTGAGGTTTCTTCTGTTTTATTGTCATCATTTCCTCCTCGGAGCTTTCTTCATCACGAATGTTAATAATCGGCTTAGACCATCTAGCAATAGTTTTGGTTCTTCTCCATCCACTTCCCCAGCCCCAACCTCGGGTGCACTAACTAAAAGAATCCCCACCAACTTGTTGCAAAAGAGTGACGAAAGATTATCGAAGCGAAGCTGAATGGCTTTGCTCTCGTGATTCTTCTAAATTTTCATTTTTATTTGTCATCACCTCACAAGAGAAGACAATTTTCTTTGGAGGCGCTTAGTAGGCGACATCTTCATGAATGCTAACTTGATGAACTGAAATTGGTTGTAAATCTCTTTTAATGCAATGTTCTTTTCCTTTCTTGTAATATTTCATACACTAATGTAGGGAAGATGGAACCATGTTGTGTTCATAAATCCACAGTCGACCAAGTAAAGCATTGAAAGAGGTCTCAACGTCGATGATATGGAATTTAGCAGTTGTTACTAAATCTCCAACTTTCATAAGCAGTGTAATTGATCCAAGGGCTATTTCTCCCTTCTGATTGGACTCTCTTAACATCATTTTATCAGTTGTAAGCTCTTGAGATTCAATATCCAAATATGACAATGTCCGTAGACTCATTAGGTTAAGTGATTCTCCAGGATCTACCAAAACTCTGGACAATACGAATCTGTCGATATTAACAGAGTTGTAGAGCAGTTAATTGTGGTCAGCAGTACCGAGCAACAAGTCTTCATCTGTGAAACTTATCCCAGGCTATTCCTTTAAAGAACAAACCTCATCCAAGGATATGTTGACCAACTGAGCTAAGAAAATCTCTGGGTCAAGCAAGGGTGTAACCAAAGATTCTCTCATCTCCTTTGATAGGATTAGAGCATCGTAGATACCTAATTAAGTCGGCAATCTCTTAAGATGAGCTAGCACGTTATGATCCACTTTATATAATCCTCCAATCTTTACTTAATTATTTGATTCTTCCACTGGCAAAGCTGGAGGTAGCTCTTCTTAAGTTACTATTTGTTTTCTTTTATCCACTGGAGCTGACCTTGAGGGTAACACTTTCCCACTCTTTAGATTTATCTCTATGATTTCTTCTTCCTGAGATGCTGTAAGCAAAATTTCTGGTGTCTCTTCTTAATCATCAGAGAGATCCAAATTCATAGCAAGTGGTGTGCCATGACGCTTGAGGACTGGCTCCTCACTCCCGGTGCTATCGTAACGGGTATCGTCGATATCTTCTTCGTCCTTATTAATGGGTTCATCAGACTTGAGTATGATTTGAGGATCAGTTTGGGAATCGAGATTGGAGTTAGATTGAGCAAAGTCAGTTACATTATCACTATAAACAATAAAAAACATTTCTGAAATCATAATCATTATATTCATAACACCTCGGTGGGGCAAAAATATAATCATACATAGTTATGGGTTCGAGGATTTTCTTCCCCGAATCTGATACAACCAATCCAACAGAGGCAGCCCCTATCCTACCCCTCACACTATCGGTCTTCACAATGTCGCTCTTCTCTTTCTCTTCTGGTTTTTGTGGTTTCTCTGGCAAAATCTCCATCCTTGGTTGAGCAGGCTATAGACTCTGAAAGGCTACATAAGTTGAAGAGGTCTGAATCTGATTCAGTATCTTCTTAGATTAATTGTTCCAAACTATACTCCATCCATACTCTTCTGAATAGGGATCTATCGAAGTGATTGGCTCGGCCAAAATCATATTTATAGAACTATTTTTGGGTTCTTTTAAATTTTCTTTTGGGGTCGTTATATTCCCTTCTTTAAGATTTTTTTCTAGCCAATCATTGAAGATGAAACAATCCTCTATAGTATGTCTAAGCATTTTGTGGTATGGGCAAGAATTGGGTTGATCTTTCTTGTCAACTTCCATAGGTTTCTTTGGATCTGGCAATCTGAACTCAGGCTTCTTCATTAGGTTTCTGAACATTTTGGGTACAACTTCATCTCTGAAGGAATATACTGCTTTCTTTCATTCCAAAAGAGTTAGACCCTTCTTATTTTATGTTCGACATGATCCTCCTTAATGCAACGACTGACTAGGCTGGCCATATTGTTGTGCTCATTGTTGAGCATGTTGTGATGAAGACTGGGAACTTTGACAAGAATGTTCTGCTTGTATCTTCATCAATTGCTTTCCCTATCAACTGTTTTCACTGTCTCTGACTTCTTCTTGAATATTCGAGATGCTCTGGTCTTTTCTGATTTCTCCTGAGAATCCATGTGTTTAACTTCCACTTGTAGATTGCTAGCTTTGATGAGTAGTTTCTTGAAGGACTTGATGGTGAGCCCCTTTAACATAAAAGCTACTAACCCATGGATGCTTTTAAGTAGTATCTCAATCGCATAATATTCCTATAGTTGAGGTTCGCATTTCATGCTAAGGTTTCTTCACCTCAAGATATAATCTACTAGAGTCTCATTAGGCATTTGCTTCTCTACTACAAGATCTCTAATAGGAACATGATGCTGCACTCCGATAAATCTCTTCACGAACAATTGCTCTAATTCAGCAAATGTCTTCACTGATCCGTTGGGCAACTCGGCATACCAATCAAATGTTTTCGCTAACAGGCTGCTGACAAACTGATGGAAAAGCAAAGCTTTGTTACCTCCTGTATTACCATAACTGGCTCAAAAGTGCGCTATATGTTGTATGGGATTTCCAGTCCTATCAAATATCTTAAAGTTTGGTGACACAAAACCTTTAAAGTAGGGTACAAAATCAAACTCTTCCAGGTAAGGTTTACCATTTAAAATTAATGCACCACCCTTAGAATGGGCTAAGGCCTCCCGAACTTGTTCGACCATCTATTTAAATTATTTTTCTAGTATGACGCTCGGTGGAGAATCGTACTTCTGTTTATCATCTCTGTTAGCCGAGGCAACTTCCTTTCTTTCATCGGTGATATGTAGAATCTCTGACTGATTGACATTTTAAGAAGCTAATTGTTGTGCTTGAGACTGTCCATAAATTGTAGCCATGGCAGCCATGGAAGTGGTCATCTCTTCCATACTCTTCTCCATTTGGCTAATCTGCTCGTCCCTTAGTAGAAAAACCTTACGCATATCATCTTTGACGTTCCATTCAACGAGCAATTGGTTGTTGCGCGCAGATGCAGCAGCTCAAGTTTTAATGACATGAATATCTATGAAGCCTTCATCGAGATAGCCGTTAAAGTTAAAATCTTCATCATCATCATCAACGAAAACCCCATGTTCTCAGGCTAACTCAGAAATCTCGACACTGAGCTTCTCAACCTTTTCTTCACTTATTGATTCTTGCATCATCTTAAGATCTGGGGGACTCTGCTGAACATCCTCCACTTGTTCATCCAACTTGGTAGCCATAGCTTCGACAATGTCCAATACTTCAAATCATTGCTTCACTCCATGATCCTGCTCTATGAGCTCATTGAACTGTATTGGTACGACGACCTTAGGTACCCATACCTTTTTCTTCGTCGTTGATGTCTTGAGATGGGTTATCTCAACAGAGGTATCGACAGGTCGAAGAGAGGTATGCTCCCCATGATGAAGACTAAATACAATAGCGGGTAACCTCTTCATCTTTTCCTTTAAAACTTTAGAGACATCTTTATGACTGGTAATTGGTAGAACTCTCAGACCCATACGTGACTTAACTAGTCGACGGCCTACGAGTCTTGGAGTAGCATCGGTAGAATTGATGGCGATGATGGTGGTGTCAACTCTGCTTCCCATAAGGAACTTGATGGGAATGCAAGCAGGCAAAGTTTCAGTTGATCTTTGAGATCACTAGCAGATCTGACATCTCTTAGAGTTTCTTTCTTCATGCGAGGGGATACTACACATCCCACTCATTTAAGTAATTCACCATCTGAATAACCCTCTTTGGTAGCTAATCTCTGGAATAAGGTGCTGACTCGGGTGATAGAAGCAGGCTTCTTCCTCTCCCCACTATGCCCATGAGATAACGGTACACTAGCAGAAATCCTCTGGATACTTTTGTACCCATTGGTGTCCATTAATGAATGGAACCTACTCCCTCACAGAATCAGATAGATTTCCGGCAATCCTAGTTCCTCTTGGTGAAGAATTTTATCAATAGACATTTCTTCAGAAATCTGGGCTTTAACAGCCTCCAAACCATTCAGTTGCAGTTTCTTCATTGTGATCAAGTTAATGGTGCAGACCTCGAACTTGATCCAATTTCAAACACCGATGGTAGGACAGTGGATCTTTTGATTGTATTTTCATTGATCATGACCTCTTTTCCCTTAGCAGAAGTGGGAGCAACAGGCTTAGCAAGTGTTGGGGCAGTAGTCTTCACTTTCTTATAAGAAGGGAAATTTTGAAGATAGTTCAGCCTGAACTCAACAGATGGCTCCTGAACTTATAGAGTAGTAACTTTCATTATGATAAAGGGAACCTTTCTGAGCATGACTTCAAGTTCACTAAATTTGGCTCCAAACTTGATGGTGGGGGAAACATTGCAGGCATCGCGGCTCGTTGGCAGGTTGCATGAGAAAGTGAGCTTAGGGAACGTCATTGCAGCAGCTTCAAAAAGAAAACTCATGGGTTAGTTATTTGGCCAATAACTTGTAATTCTAGTGTGAGCACTAAAAAATAACAAAGGTCGATCTATAGACAGGGAAAGTCTTTTATTTAAATTTTAGTTTGTGGAAAATATTTAGGAATTTAGTAAAAAAAAATTTGAAAACAGGAGAACTTAATTAATTATATATAGAAGGTTTAAAGAGCAAGTGTAGGACGACACAATTTGACTTAATTTGCAAAATAACAAACCAAACTTGAAAGGGAAAGTGAAGTTTAGGACCCAGTGTGGGATCGACTTCACAAAGCAAATTGCCTGGGTGGAACTAGTTCACTAACACACTTATTGGGGGTTCGACCCCACATAAAGATTAAAAGTTTTAATGAACTCATGAACCTCTCTATTCAAAGGTGATTGAACAGATGATCCTAAAGTTTAAAAGAGTTGATCATACTTACCCAAGAAAGAAATGGGTGAAGCATGTCAATGGATGAAGGGTAACCTGGTTCATGAGGGACATGGACACATTACCGATGTATGAAAACAATATTTCATGATTTAAATGGAGAGAGAAACTTGTTCATAGTGGAGTTTCCAGAAGATGCCGACACAATTTTGGGG
Source organism: Phalaenopsis aphrodite (assembly GCA_003013225.1). Taxonomy (NCBI): domain Eukaryota; kingdom Viridiplantae; phylum Streptophyta; class Magnoliopsida; order Asparagales; family Orchidaceae; genus Phalaenopsis; species Phalaenopsis aphrodite. Next base: position 332,218 of record NEWO01000516.1, on the reverse strand, counting down.
GGGGTCGCCCTATGGAAGTTGTCGATCGCAGGATTCAAAATTCCGCTGCCCGCTTCGGAGGGACATTTTAATTTACATATATATTTTTTAGTTTTAAAAAAATATGAAATCAAACTGATCTCATATCTCTCAAACTTTAGATGAAAGAGCGCTACACCTCAAGCTATGTATCTTTCCCAAAATATAAGCACAAAACTTGCGGGTGAGACTCGATCAAATAAACTAAGAAATATATGACATCCATGTGGTCTGGGAAAACCATTTTTTTAAGTCAACAAGTTCCCCTATTTAATATTAAAAATAAAATAGGGTTTATATTAAGCTGGGTTCGGAAAAGTTTCCTATAAAGTTAAGCTGTTATATTTAATTACATCTTAGACAACAGAAGTCACCTAAGAAAACTCTCAATAAAAATTAGGGGATATTATCTTCAAAAAAGTCAAAGAAATAGGACTTTTCAACAAAATCAGACAAAGAGGTGTGAAGGGTAATGGCTGAAATTTGGAACATTTATTTCTGGAATCCAAAGGAAGAAGAACTAGAGGATGTCATGGATCCCGAGGAGAACCTCGATGACTTCCCAGTCTACCTTATGGTTTGGCTTCAATTTAGAGAAGAAATATTTAAGCATTTCATCCTCCCAGTTTTATTTAATTAGGGCTTACATCCATGTGAAACGATCACACAAATAGCTTAAATGATGTGGGATTTAGGTCATGACGAACAATAACCTCAGGTTCCTAAAGCAAGTTAGGGCTTATATTGTATAGTAGATTCATGCAAAGGCCTATAAATAAGTTGAGGATTTATGTCGCACTAGGCAAACAACTTTGAAATCCCATAGCTCAGTTGTTTATTTCTAATGAATGGTTTAGCTGGTGTAGCAATGTTTTGTTGTTGAAGATGACCATGGGGCCCAATGCTAGCTCCAAGTTCCTCATCATGGCAAGTTTAGGTTTTCTAATGTGTCAAGTCATGATGTCATATCAAGGGTTTCCTATGGTTATGGTTATTTAAATGATATGGGGAATATTAAAGTTGATTAGAGCAACACCAGGTAGGATCATACGGTTCCCTCGTTCTGACATCACTATTTTCTTTTGGATTCACTTAGTCCAAATGAATTTACAAAACTCAACTCAATGAGTTCCATACATTCATTTAGACCGCGGGAAATCTTGTTAGCAACCATAGGTTACCTCCTCCGAGGGATTCCCGATTATCTGATATAGACGCTTTAATTTAGTTGTAATTTTTGTTTTGTTTTGTTTGTAATTTAAATTTTGAGTTGTCTTATATTTTGATTCTAGTGGCGGTAAATTTTATCTTATTTAATTTTTAAATTTTGGTTTTAGTTTTTCAACTATCCTAACAGTTTTGGCTTTGACATGTAGGGTGATATTATTGTTTAACATGCAAGTTTAAGACAAGAATTACAAAAAGGTAAATGTAATAATTTAAAAACGTACTATTGATTCTTCTCGTTCCTCCGCCTAAAAGGTTAGTTTTGAAAACACACACATGCACACGCCCACACACACACACACACACACACACACACACACACACACACACACA